>CAUYQV010093264.1:0-39032 GCA_963574575.1 Galagoides demidoff | reverse complement strand
GGGACAGCTTGAGGCTCTGTCTCAAAAAAAAAACCCAAACCTTGTGATCTTGGTGGGTTTCTTAAGTTCTCTGAATTCAGTTTCTTTAGTAAACAGCAGTACATATTCCTGTCTGACTTGGTTATTACAAGGAGCAAAAATAATTCAAGTACAGTACCTGGTGAATAGCTATGAATGACTGATCACAATTACTTATCAGTTATCTGGTGTTTAGAAGCTCATCCTAGTGGCAGGGTTGAAGAGGGAATAGAGGGTGGACAAGGCTGGGCAGAGTCAGAAGGAGCAGGACCAGTTTGCTACACTCCTGATCAGAGATTATGTGGCCTAACAGGCAGCTGGGGATATGTTGGCTGGTAGAGATAGCTGAGTGCTATCTGGTGTTTATGACCGCTGTTTGCCTGCAACCATGAAAGTCCGTAGCAAAGTTTAATTATAACTTTACTGAGACTTTCGAAGAGGTGACTTTTATAGATGTTAGCTGCTGGGGAGGATGATGGAGGTGAAAAGAAAAGGATGCAGCCTAAAGAAAATGGTTTCTGAGACAGAAACCAGCTGGAGATAAAGTGGAGGTCAGATTCAGCAGAGACTTGGATCCGTGAGGTGAGGCAGCCTCTTTGTAGTCAGAGTACTATTTATTCTGCAGCAAAGAGAAAAAGCCATTTGTTCTCATCATTTTCATCCAGTATAAAAATTACTTATCAAAGGCGAAGAAAAAGCAAAGGATAAGAAAAAGACTAGGCAGAAGTTGAAAAGAGAATTTAATAACTCTCTATAAAGGACTGTATTCCTGGATTCATAGGATCAGTGGGTGTCTAAGGGTCATTTATTTTCCAGTTATTCTTTATTTCATATTACAGAGGCAATTATATGGGGGCTTACATTTGGGGAATTCTCAAAAGTCTTTTATCCCTCCAGGATATCAGAATGTTTCTGGTAGAATTGACAAGCATCAGTCTATAATTTTTGAAGCTGTATTTTTCTCATGTTTTCAAAGATGGTAACAACAAATAAAGTCAAATAGTAGAGGTTCTGAAAAGGAATTACAGAATAGGGAGCTTGGCTTGAGATAGATGAATCTAATGTCCTGGTCCTGTCTTTCAAAGGATCTGCCACTGATCAGATCATATCTAGAGGGTCAGTTTGGAGGTTTATATTTTAAGAGAGAAGTTGAGATATTAATGTAAGGTCCAAGCAGTGCCAGCAGATATAAAGTATGTCTACACTGTCTTTGGATGATTTCATTCACCCAAACTAGAAAGATACAATTGTCCAGACTGGTAGGTGCAGCCTAGGCTGACTCCCATTGGTACCTACTGATACTTTAAGAGTGTGTTTTGGGCAGGCACCAGAGTTTACATCTGTAATCCTAGCACTCTGGGAGACAGAGGCAAGAGGGTCACTTGAGCTGAGTTCAAGACTAGCCTGAGCAAGAGCTAGACTCCATCTCTACTAAAAACAGAAAAATTGGGCTGGGTGGGGTGGCTCACACCTGTAATCTTAGTACTCTGGGAGGCCAAGACAGGAGAATCCCCTGAGCTCATGAGTTTGAGACCAGCCTGAGCAAGAGCGAGACCCAGTCTCTAAAACTAGCTAGGTATTGTGGTGGGCACCTGTAGTCCCAGCTAGTCAGGAGACTGAGGCTAGATGATCTCTTGAGCCTAAGAGTTTGAGGTTGCTGTGAGCTATAGCTCCTGGGCACTCTACTCAGGGAAACAGAGTGAAACTCTGTCTCAAAAAAGGAAAAAGAAAAGAAGGAAGAGAAGGAAATAAAAACCGAGGAAACGCAGACAGACCTATAGGCAGTCTCTTTTGGGACTCATGGGAGTAAAAAAGTCGTCATTAGGACCTGCTTACATCTGCTTCAAGCTTCCACCCTTCACCCAAGACAGCAAAGTTGCCATTCCACATTCATTTAGCAAACACCGGGGGAAGCGGTCGGCCAGAGTTGGATCCAGTAGTGAGTAAGACAGACATGGCTCCTTCCCTCTTGGTGCTAAAGACAGCAGTGGAGGAAGCAGGGAGGGAAAGCATAAACAAAACAATAGTGGACAAAAACTAGTATGTAGGGGCGGTGCCAGTGGCTCAGCGGGTAGGGCGCCAGCCCCATATACCGAGGGTGGTGGATTTGAGCCCAGCCCCAGCCAAACTGCAACAACAACAACAAAAAAATAGCTGGGTGTTGTGGCAGCACCTGTAGTCCCAGCTACTCGGGAGGCTGAGGCATGAGAATTGCCTAAGCCCAAGAGTTGGAGGTTGCTGTGAGCTATGATGCCATGGCACTCTACCAAGGGTGACAAAAAGAGACTGTCTCTTTAAAAGAAAAACTAGTATGTATTAAACATCGAATTACCATTTAATCCAGCAATCCCGCTTCTGGGTACAGACTCAAAAGAATTGAAAGCAGAGGAGCAGATATTTGTACATAGCAGCAGCATTTATAATAGCCAAAGGCAGAAACACCCCAGATGTTTATTGCAAGATGAATGGCTAAACAAAATGTGGTAAATAGAATATCGCTCGGCTTCTAAAAGTAATGAAATTCTGATATACATGCTACCATGTTGATGGACCTTAAAGACATTATGCTAAGTAAAATAAGTCGCAACAAGATGAATATTTCATGATTCCTCTTTTATGAGGTACCCAGAGTAGTCAAAAATAGTCATAGAGGCTCGGTGCCAGTAGCACAGTGATTATGGCACCAGCCACATACACTGAGGCTGGCAGGCTTGAACCCGACCTAGGCAAACTAAACAATAATGACAACTGCAACAACAAAAAATAGCCAGACATTGTGGCAGATGCCTGTAGTCCCAGTACTTGGGAGGCTGAAGCAAGAGAATCGCCTAAGCCCAAGAATTTGAGGTTGCTGTGAGCTGTGACACCACAGCACTCTACCAGGGGCAACATAGTGAGACTCTATGTCTCAAAAAAAAAAATAGTCATAGAGATAGACATGTATGTATGTACATGTGTATGTGTGTACATGTCCAGCATCCTATGTAACCACTGAGCTATGGGTGCTGAGCTTATTTATTTATTTGTTTGTTTGTTTGTTTATTTGAGACAGAGTCTTACTTTTCACCCTGGGTAGAGTGTTGTGATGTCATAGCTCACAGCCTCAAACTCTTGGGCTTAAGCAATTCTCTTGCCTCAGCCTCCAAGTAGCTGGGACTACAGGTGCCCACCACAATGCCCAGCTGTTTTTAGGGGTTTTTTTTGCAGTTTTTGACCGGGGCCGTTTGGGGCTGGTGCCCTATTCCTTTGAGTCACAGGCACCACCCAACCCAGCTGTTTTTAGAAACAAAGTCTCACTCTTGCTCAGGCTGGTCTTGAACCTGTGAACTCAGGCAATCTACCCTCCTCGAACTCCCAGAGTGCTAGGATTACAGGTGTGAGCCACTGTGCCTGGTCTGGGATTTGTATTTTTAATTTATAAGCCTATTGATTTGGTTAAGGCTGAGTAGAAAGAGAGGGAAATTAAAATTTATTGAGGGGCTTACTATGTATTAGCTGCTTTGCCTACCATTCCCTTCCTGGGTAGAAGCCCTGTGAGGGCAAATTACTAGGAGGTGAATTCCTTGAGAACAAGCACCCAACATTCTCAAATCTCTGTCACTAAGTAAAGCACTTGGCACAGACAAGGTGCTCAGCAATGAACCATGCCAACCAATGGCACAGTTGATTTTACAGATGAGGCTCAAGGGAGCACAGCCACTTAACCCAAGGAAGCAGGTGAGGAGGCCACATGGCCTAGGAACTGTGCCAACCCCAAGCTCAAACCCCCTCCTAGACTGTGCTATGAATACCCGAACCCCAGAATGCTCTGCTTTCTTCCAGACCCTCCTCCCCAGGTCCCTCCTTTCAAGAATATTGATGTGCACCCCTTGGCCAAGGGAGCACCACGGAGCAGCTGTTTGTAAGTAATACTTTGCAGTCAGGTCAAGGTGTGCAGGGCAGAGACTAGGGCAGTGTCACTCTTATTGCTGCTGAAAAAAAATTACTACAAACTCACTATCTTATATTTCTGGAGGTCAGAAGTCCAAAGTAGGTCTCAGTGGACTGTTACCAAGGTATTGGCAGGGCTATGTCCTTTCTGGAGGATCTTGGGGACAATCTGTCTACTTGCCCTTTCCAGCTTTCTAGAGGCCACCAATGTTCCTTGCCTGTGGCTCCCTTCCTCGTCATCAAAGCCAACAGTTATATCACTCCAACCTCTGCCTAGCCGCTCAGCTACAGGCGCCGAGCCAATCTGCCTATCCTGACGTCAGCCGATTAGCAGTTTTAACTCTCACTTGCCATAGAAGATGTAAGATAACATATGCACAGACTCCTGGGACTGGAGTGTGGACATCTGAGACGAGGTGAGAGGGACGGCTGCCTGCTGCAGGTGGGAGGAGAAAGGGGTGTAGGTCGAGGGTATTTATCCTTGTGCTACCACATTCCCCAGAACTCTTGGCGATTGGAGAATTCTAAATTCAAACCTAGCTTCCAGGTTAATAATAAGATAGAATAGAAACTGTATGTAATGGTCTGTTAGCCTATAACTTTTAAAATATTAATAAACACTATGTGGGACTCCACTGGCACTTTTGCCATCAGCCCTGCAAATGTTAGGCCTAACCCCAAGTCACTTCAGTGAGTGTTCAAATTAGAAAACAGACCTTCTGTTCTTTCCACCACACAAGGCCACTTTTCAAGGGGGAGTAAGGCAGCAGGGAGCCCCACTGAGCTTTGATGCTGTGTGTCTCTGCCTGGCTTCCGCCTGCTTCTGATCTTCCTGTTGGGAACCAGGCTTCCCAGCCCTTCCAAAGCTGCAATTCTTCTCTCATAGCATATCCTGTATTGTCTGTGTGGATGCCTCTTATACAGACTCTCCTCAGGGCCGTTCAAGTTTACTTATTTATTCAGCACCTCCCCCCAGGGATACAGAGGTGGTTTGGGCACAGCCCGCACCTCCAAGGGGCTCACAGTCTGTTGAGAGCATCAGACAGTGAAGTGGCCAGTGATGATGACTGGAGACTTTGTTCCAGCAGTGGGTGCAGTGGTAATTGGGGCGGGTGTGGCCGACTGGAGGCGGTGGCTGCTCAGAGGAAGTAATGCTCAAGCTGAATCTTCACTATGTGGGGAGGCTGAGGCCTGGAATTTTGGGTTTAGAGAGAAGCATATTTATAGACCTTGTAGCTGCAATGGGCAAGATTGGGAAATCCCGAATCTGTCATGATGACTGGAACAAGGAGTAAGAAGTGAGTGGAGACAGAGGTAGGGCTGAAAACACTCAAAGCCCATTGGCCCTGATAGACCACAGGCCTCAGGAGGGCCCGGAGTGATACTTTTCACTGTAGCCTCAGTGCCAGTGTGATGCCTCATTCATAGCAGGTGGCGAGCATGTTTTTGCTGAAAGAATGGATGGTGAGGAGTTACTGAGCACAGTACAGAGGAAGGTGCACACATCAGAATCGCTTGGGGAGCTTTGAGAACTAAAACGCTCTAGTCAGAATCTTAAGATATGGGGACTTGGCATTGGGGTGTTTTTTAAAAGCTCCCCAGGTGATCCAAAGTGCAGCCAGGGTTGATCACCAGGGCTGCAGGCCACAGGGGAGCCTTGAACGGTTTTAACTCAAAATCAGAATTGCATGAAAGAGTCACTCGGAACAGACAGCGCCAGAGAGGCAGTTAGTTGGTGCAGCAATTCAGGGGAGAGAGAATGAGTCCTGACTAAGGAGATGGGAGAAGCAAATGGGTTTGGAGAGAATTGGGGAAGGTACCATTAACAGGATGTGGGTGACCAGAGGGGGTGGGTAAGAATCCAGGATGGCCCCTGACTGAGCAACTTGGTAAATATCAATGCCGTTTCCCAGAGATGGGTTTAGTGAGGGTTTCCTTGCCTCAAAAACCTCTAACCGGCCTCCATAAACAGCCATCTGATCTCTCTTTCTCTTTTTTCTTTAATAGAGACAGAGTCTCACTTTAGCACCCTCAGTAGATTGCTTTGGCATCACAGCTCACAGCAACCTCTGACTCCTGGGCTTAGGCGATTCTCGCCTCAGCCTCCCAAATAGCTGGGACTACAGGCACCTACCACAATGCCCAGCTATTTTTTTTGTTGCAGTTTGGCTAGGGCCAGGTTCTGAGCTCACCACTCTTGGTATATGGAGCCAGCGCCCTACCCACTGAGCTACAGGTGCCGCTGTCATCTGCTCTCTTATTGGGCTGCTTATTGTTAATCCCAGGGTTTCCCTAATCTTCATCTTGCCTCGGGCCCCAAGGAGTTCTAGCCACTTTCCCTTCTTCTTTACCACCTTTCAGGGTTCATTGTATCCACCTGTATGGGGAGGGGAGGCGGCACTTCACCCACAAAACCCTCCTCTATGCTGTCCCAAGACTAACACTCTGGGTCTGTTTCTTGGTTCTGTTTTTTTAATAAAAAATAAGGCTGGGCTAGGTGGCTCACACCTGTATTCCTAGCACTCTGGGAGGCCAAGGGGGTGTGGCAAGAGGTGGGACTCAGCTGAGCTACGTGTTGCCCCATGGGGACTGGGCCGAGAGCTGCTGCTCGATCTTACTGTTTCTCAAGAGAAGTTGTGAAATCTCTTGATTTTAAACTCTTAACAATTATTTCAATTGTGTAAACACTGTGAGGGCAAACAAAGCATGTCAGCAGGTCACATTTAGCCCACAAGCTGCCAGTTTGCTATCTCTGCTCTAGCCTTTCTGCATTTGACTTAGCAAAATGTTTCCTAAGTGCTTGCTGTACCTGGAGCTCCCTAGAACCTGTCAGGGGACTCTGCCAAAGCCACTGGCCTGCTGGCACAGAGTTCTTTTGGGGTACTAAATCAAATGGTGTTTCTTTTCTTTTCTTTCTTCTTCTTTTTTTTTTTTTTTGAAACAGAGTCTTACTCAGTTGTCCTGGGGTTAAGTGCCATGGCATTATAGTTCACAGCAACCTCAAACTTTGGAGTTGAGCAATCCTCTCGCCTCAACCTCCCAAATACCTGGGATATTCGCCACAATGCCTGGCTATTTTTAGAGATAGGGTCTCACACTTGCTCAGGCTGGTCTCAAACTCCTAACCTCGGGCAATTCATCCTCCCCAGCCTCCCAGAGTGCTGGGATTACAGGCGTGAGCCATCAATAATGTTTCATTGTGGTTTCAATTTGCATTTTCCTGTTTTGTTTTGTTTTTTTGAGACAGAACCTTAAGCTGTCCCCTGGGGTAGAGTGCTGTGGCATCACAGCTCACAGCAACCTCCAACTCCTGGGCTCAAGCGAGTCTCCTGCCTCTGCCTCCCAAGTAGCTGGGATCACAGGTGCCCACCACAACGCCTGGCTATTTTTTTTTTTTTTTTTTTTGGTTGCAGCCATCATTGTTGTTTGGCAGGCCTGGGCTGGATTCGAACCCACCACCTTAGGTGTATGTGGCTGATGCCTTAGCCACTTGAGCCACAGGTGCCAAGCCTGCATTTTCCTGGTTACGGATGAGATTGACAATTTTTATTTTTATACATCTCTAGAAGTTTCTTCTTCCTTGGTAGAATGTTTATTTCAAATCTTTAGATCATTCTCTAAGCACTCACAGATTTAGGGCTTCCTTAATGAATTTTTCTTTGTTGGTTTATTTATTTATTTAGAGATAGAGTGTCACTCTGCCACCCTGGGTCCTGGTGTCATAGCTCACAGCAACCTCAAACTCTTGAACTTACGAGATCATCTTGCCTCAGCCTCCCAAGTAGCTGGGACTACAGGTACCACAGTGCCCAGCTAGTTTTTTTATTTTTACTAGAGATGGAGTCTCACTCTTACTCAGGCTGGCCTTGAACTCTTGAGTTCAGGCAATCTACCCGCCTTGGCCTTCCAGAGTGCGAGGATTGCAGGTGTGAACTATTCTTTTAAACATCACATCCACCAGACTGGATTCCTTGTTTAGGTTTGGGGCTGTCTGCACATCTCAGGAGGCCAAGCATCAAACCCAATACTGCCACAGAGTAGGGGCTCAACAAATACTTGAACAAGTCAAGTCCTGTTTCGCAAGCATGATATTTCTTCTTTATGCCACAGTCTTGGCACAGGTATTATTGATTTATCTATCAGCTTTATTCAACAGCCACAACTCCCCACTTTGGAAAAACACACTCTGTATTTTTGTGGTCACCATTGCCAAAAAAAAAAAAAGAGAGAGAGAGAGAGAGAACACACTTTGAGAGATTTGTCTGTGTCCTGCCCCATTAAAACCAGGAAGTGAAAAGGGGAAGTGGCTGGCCTTAAGAGAACAGGGATTGTTCTAGGTGATAGGGATGTGTCTACTGAAAGAGGCCCTGAAGCTTGGGAGAGTACAGGATTGGAACTCTGATGCCCAACTGCATAGCAATTGTTCTAATATGATGAGAGTTAGAGAGCCTGTGATGAGCCTGAGGTTTGAGCACCCTGTGACACACAAGGCCCTCCCTCTCTCCTTTGTTTGTCACAACCTGAAGCTTGTTGGCGAAGTGGGAAGAGCATTGTTTTCAAAGCTGGAGTCCTGAGTTCCAGCCCCAGTAGTTCCCACCAAGTGGTTCCCATTCACTAAGCCTCAATTTCTTTTTCTGTAAAATGAGGACCATGCTATTTTTTTTTTTTTTTTTTTTGGGCCAGGGCTGGGTTCGAACCTGCCACCTCTGGTATATGGGGCCAGCGCCCTACTCCTTTTGAGCCACAGGTGCCGCCCGACAATGCTCTCCTTCAAGTGAGAAAACATTTAAGGCACGCACCTCTGCCGCCAAATACTAAGGCTCTCGTTTGATTATCTTTTTTCTTTTGAGACAGAGTCTCAGTTTGTCATCCTTGATAGAGGGTCACGGTGTCACGGCTCACAGCAACCTCAAACTCTTGGGCTCAAGTGATTCTCTTGCTTCAGCCTCCTGAGTAGCTGGGACTACAAGTGCCCATCACAATGCCAAACTATTTTTTTTTATTTATTTTATTTTTTATTTTTATTATTATTTTTTTGGAGACAAAGTCTCACTGTGTTGCCCTTGGTAGAGTGCTGTGGTGTGACAGCTCACAGCATCCTCAAACTCTTGAGCTCAAGTGATTCTCTTGCCTCAGCCTCCCAAGTAGCTAGGACCGCAGGCACCTGCCACAACACCTGGCTGTATTTATTTTATTTTTTTGAGACAGAGTATTACTATGTCACCCTTGGTAGAGTGCTATGGCATCACAGCTCACAGCAACCTCAAACTCTTGGACTTAAGCAATTCTCTTGGCTCGACGCCTGTGTCTCAATTGGCTAAAGTGCCAGCCACGTACACCTAAGGTGGCGGGTTCGAATCCCCAACCCGGGCCCACCAAACAACAATGATGGCTGCAACCAAAAAATGGCCAGGTGTTGTGGCGGGTGCCTGTGGTCCCAGCTACTTGGGAGGCGGAAGCAGGAGACTCGCTTGAGCCCAGGAGTTGGAGGTTGCTATGAGCTGTGATGCCATGGCACTCTACCCAGGGGGATAGCTTGAGGCTCCATCTCAAAAAAAAATAATAATAATAATAAATAAAATAAAATTGGATTGCCACCATGCACCAGGAACTGTTTGTCTGCTACCAAAGAAAGTGTCCTCACTGACAAATGTGTGTAGAGTGGCCCAGTGCCAAAACCTTATCTCATTCCCTACTCTTATCAACTGTCAAAGATCAGATTCTCCAGGAAGCAGACCCTGGAGAGAGTAAGAGGGAAAGACTTACTTGGGGATAACACCCATGAAAGAAAATGGGAGGAGGCAGGTGTGCACAAAGAGAGCAGTCAGATCAGATGGAGCTCTCATACTCTACCCATCCAGGGGAGATTTCTGGGACAAAAGCTGGATGGTATAAAAGTCCTATGTTGTGCAGAAGCAACTCAGCCCTTGTAGCACCAGCTTTCACAGTCATTTCAGGGGCTGTCTCAGGACGAGTTCATCATAGGCTGCTGGCCCCTCATTCAGTCATTGCCCTGGGGCCATTGTGAGAAGAACCCAGGTTTGGCTTAAAGGTAGGGCCAGACTCACTAAAGGAGCTAGCGAAGGACCCTGTTGACAATGCCAACTCCCTGCACCTGGGTAATGAATCCTTTTTTCAGGAATAATCTGAGAGGTGTCTCAAACTCCCACCCATTCTGCCTCCTTCAGAGTGAACTAAGTAAAGTGTTGTGAAGAGGGTGAAAATGCATTAGCAGGGGACTAGAATTTTCTTTGTACCTGCTACTCCTTCTGGTGAGAATCTCTTCCCGACTATATGGAAGGAGATACTTGACTGCTTCCCAGTCTTCAACACCACCTTCTTCTAAGCTGTAGGCCAAGCAAATAATTCCTTCCTTATCTGTGTTCTCAGAATATCATGGTCAAGCCTCCAACCAGGGCATTCAAATTACTTATGTCCGATGTCTCATCCAAAAAGGTAAGGCCCTTATCCAAGAAGGAACATCTTATTCTTCTCACATGCTGAGCACACTTCTTAAATAAATCCAACTGTGGGAGATCCAGACGTCTCCAAAGAGAGTATAATAGAACCAAAGAAGGATTTTGAAACAAGAGGTGCAGTAAAAATGTCTTTAATTCTAGCATAATACATTTAAATTAAATTTTACCCCAAATACCAATGTAACACACAGGTTAATCTAGCTTTAAGATATGACTGTGTGTGGTTCTGTTATTCTTGAGAGAGGACCACAGAATAAGTTGTCCCTTACCTTCTTAACAAAATTGTCTCCTCATCGGTAACCCAAGGTAGATAGACTCAGTTACATCAACGTTCTCATTCTCTTCCAACACCTACAACTCTATTTCGCCGCTATGTTAAAGAACTTCTTTGAGCAGTTTTTTCAAATTTGTGAAGCCTCTGAAACAGTGTGATTTTAATAAGTTTTCGTGCCCACGGTGTATGCCTCTATATTTTATTCCTTTATAGCTACATGTTGCAGTGATTCTTGTATGACTTTTGAATCTCTGCACATTTGAAACAATCGCTATGTGAAATTTTAGCTGCTTCAAGATATCTTGCAATTAGGATTCAAAGCAAAGTAATTTTCCTGCCAAGATTTCTCCCTTTGTTATCTCTTCTTTCCATCAAAGTCCATTCTCTGCGTTATAGAAGTAGGGCAGGGCTCAGGGTTGCCTCCTGGCATGGAGTGTTAAATCGCTGGCCATCTTTTCCCATGTATTTGCACACAAAGGCTTGGTATAAAGGTTAAGAATCCATCTTGATATTATCACTTGGGTAATCAAAGGAGTAATTACAAAAATTCTCTTGGAAGAGCAGCAGCACAATTCAGTTTCAGAAAAGCAATTTATTTGCTCTTTTTTTGTGTGTTAGAAAAAAAAGCATATTTGGCAAGGGTCTGTGATTAATTTAACATTTACTCAACATAGCAATGAAGGGGAACCTCTTTTTATTATAGACAAGTTATTGCAATCAAGTTGAGAAGTGATTGCATATTTAAACATGTGATTATATCATAGTTTATATGCTGAATATATGAATTACTAATTAGGACAGCCCTAATGCTTAGGGCATAGCATATACGCCCTAGTCATATCTTTTTTGTTTTAAATCTTTCTGATGAATCACATTTCATTAAATCATAAATCCAAATATTCACTGGGTTGGAAAGAAGCCTTGATAACGTCTGCTCTGGCAATTTTCAGAGTGAGTAGTGCGGCGCCTGTGGCTCAGTGGGTAGGGCACCGGCCCCATATACTGAGGGTGGCAGGTTCGAACCTGGCCCTGGCCAAACTGCAGCAAAAAATAGCTGGGCATTGTGGCAAGCGCCTGTAGTCCCAGCTACTTGGGAGGCTGAGGCAAGAGAATCACCTAAGCCCAAGAGTTGGAGGTTGCTGTGAACTGTGATGCCACAACATTCTACTGAGGGCGATAAAGTAAAACTCTGTCTCCCCCCGCCCCCAATTTTTTTTTTCAAAGTGAGTTCTGTGAAATCAGAGGGTTCCACAAAAATGACTCAAGGGACACACAAGAAGGGAAAGGGAAGCCAAGTAAGCCAAATTCCAGGCACTTTGACCTGGTTAAAAATGAGGATGCCTTTTTACAAAATTTGAAAGCTAGTGGTACTACTATTGAAACTCAATTTTTTTTTTTCATTTAAATTTTAAAATATAAGTCCCTGTATCACAGTCCCTCCACATGGTCATCCCTGTCTGCCTGAGTTGCTCACATTTTGAGGCTCTCTTGACTTTTGAGGCTTTCAATTCTAATTTTTCACAGGTCTCATGGTCACAAATATATATCCCCTACAGTGTATGTCCTGTCCTTGCGTGAATTGTTTAGAGTTATTCACAAAGATGTCATTATGTTTGTAACAGGTTATGTTCTCCAGGGAACCTCGACTCAGAGATGGAATTCAAGAAGCATGATGTTTGTTAGGGAATCTCTTGAAATCAATGCCTCTGGAAGGGTGAGACAGGTCTGGGAAGAGGAAGAAGTCAACTTGTAATTCATGTATAAAACTAAACCCACAGGAGCTCAGGAGTTAACATTGAACAACCTCCTTGATCAAGCAAACTCGGAATCCAATTCTACACATCCTGCTCTGATTCTTGTTATTATTCCAGGCCTGTGGTTGCTTTAGGGAATGGTCTTTTGCGTCTCTTATCGGGTTCAGCACATCTCAAGCTGTTAAAGGTCTAGTGTCTGGGAGGGGAGTGAAAGGACATCTGGAAGGAACTGTTGTTGTCTTTCAGAGGTCAGGTCACTGAATTGTCTTCAAGCAAGAGGGTCTTGCTAGCTTTTAATTAGTGAGGGTAGGCCACTGCTGCATGCTGAGAGGATTCAAGGAAATGTGCAAAACCAAGATTTTCAGGTTCATCAACCTCCATGTTCCCATCCCATTCCCCCCCCCCCAACATGAATTAGCTGTCCTTACAACTTTAATGTCTGGTATGTCTTCTGTCCAACCTGGATTCTGACCTTTGTGTAGCAGAGCTGTCTTGGTTTTAAATTAAGCTGATGAGCAAATCCTGGTACCCGTTGCTCAGCTTTCTCTGCTGTCTTGCACAGGAGATGAAGACTTCTTTGTATGTGGCCAAAGTACAGACTTTGAATTGTCCATGAATTACTCTCAGCTCCATGTTTAGACAATGACAGGAGCTTAGCATAGTCACCTCTTCTATTGTCCTTGTAGTCCCTGTTACATATCCTGCACTTTAATCAAAGGTGCACTACACTTAGGAGCCAGTGTATCCCTTCCCACCAGCATACACCCCAATTATGGGTGAAGGCTTAGAATTACCACTGTGTACCAGGGGCTATCCTACTACTTACGAGCCAGGTAGTGAATGGCCCAGGTCCAAAGGGCCACCTGATCAACTGTTGCACCTGACCTCTACAGGCTCCTTCTCTACAGGTTTGTAGGATTGTTTCTCTAGAAACCAGACTCTTGTTAGAGAGTGCTCTTGAGATCAATACCCGTGGAAAGGAGAAGAAGAGAGTGGGGCTGGGCTGAGTGAGAAATCAAGCCGAGGGATGGTGCCTGTGGCTCAAGGAGTAGGGTGCCAGCCCCATATGCTGAGGGTGGCAGGTTCAAACCCAGCCCCAGCCAAAAATAGAAAAAAAAAAAAGAGAGAGAGAGAAATCAAGCTGAACACAGGTCAAATGGCAGCCTCACAGGAATGTCTGTATTTAAAATGGCCCATCAGAGTTATCTCACACGGAGCTGAAGTAGTGTCACCTTTATATCCCCACCTCAGTGAGTCAGTGGACATGAGCCACGTCAGGAAGGGTGGGACCACAGACTATCTCTGCAAACACGATGCTCGATACTTTGTCTCATTTAGTCCTCACATAAAGAATCAATGCTTTCTTTTAATTTATTTCTTCATTCCTCTGTTCAATTATTCAAAAACCTTAAATTTGTAAACCCATCGTAGATATTAAGAGCCTTTCAAAAAATGATGTATTTTGGCTTACTGTTTCTGATAGGAGTGGACTAGTCAGCGGGACTTGAAGGACAAGGAGGCTATAGAATATAACTACAATCTTCACAGAAATGGGAAATAGATACTTCAAGCTTCACATATTCAAACTGAATCTCTTCCCTGTCTTCATCATAGCAGTGGCAACTCCACTTACTAATTGCTCAAGGTTAAGTCTTTGGACCTGGTGACTGTTGAATGCCCCACACCTAATCTCATGAAATCACGTTGGTGCTACCTTCACAAGGAAGCAATAGTTTAACCTCCTTTCAACAGATCCAATACCAAAACCCTGGTCCAGGCCAACATTATCTCTCACCTGCATTACTATAGGTCTCTCAGATTTGATCCTTGATTCCCTACAATCTTTCCAGAACACCAACTAGAGCAGTGGTTCTCAATCTTCCTAAAGCCTCCTAATGCCACCACCCTTTAATACAGTCCCTCATGTTGTGGTGACCCCCAACCATAAAATTATTTTCGTTGCTACTTCGTAACTGTAATTTTGCTACTGTTATGAATCATAATGTAAATATCTGATATGCAGAAAATATTTTCATTGTTACAAAGGGGTTGGGACCCACATGTTGACAACCGCTGAACTAGAGGGGTGCTTTTATAATCAAAGTCTTCATTGACTTCCTCTTTCACTTAGATCACGAACAAAACTCCTTCATTTGTCGGTATGACCTCATTGTCTAACAATCTCGCCATGGCTCACTCTGCTTCCAGCACACAGGCTAGTGTATCACATGTGTGGAGCAGTAATGATAAATTAAACCACTGCCACCAGGAGTAGGGCAGAAACATGATAGTATAATGTGGAAACATGACTGGACATTCTTTTCTATTTAACAGTAGCAAAAAGCCTTTGAATGATTTCCAACAAGAAAGTAAACATTAAACATTTGGTTTGGAAAGGTAAGCTAATAGAACATATGAAGGGTGGACTAAGGAAGGGAAACTCAGGGAAGAGAGAGGAGAGTTAGGGGTGTTGCAGTAACACAGATGAAAGAAGACAAAGGCTTGTAAAAGACCAGCAACAGAGATAGGGGAGATACTCAAAGTTCAGAGTAGTCAGAGCTTAAGAGAAACTTAGAGCATATGTAATTTTTAGCCCTTTGAATAATGAATGCTTTATAGATAAGATGAGTAAAAAGGATTTCCAGGATCTTGGGTAATATACTTGGGAGAATGTGGGCAGCATCATGAGGACAGGCAATAAAGGAAGACGAACAAATTAGAGAACAAGACGCTTCCTATGTGGGATATGTTAAGTTAAATGTTTCAGCTTATTCCATATGTGAGATATTTTAGAAAGAAGTCTATTAGACAATTGAATATATAGAATTGAAATTCAGAAAACAGATCAAAGCCAAGCATATATTTATTGAGAGTGTTAAAAGAATATCTTTGGACAAATTAAATTTAGCAGAGATTATTTGAGCAATGAGCAATTCATGAATCAGGCAATACTCAGAACAAAATGAGGTTCACCAGCCAGCTTTTATAGTGCCATCACAGAAGTAATGTAGAGAAATCACCTGATTGGCAACAGAGAGGCATCTGCCTTATTTGGGCATAATGTGAAAAGTGAGCTGCCTGTGATTGGTTGGAACTCAGTTACTTGTGGTTGGCTAAATCGCTGACGTTTGTTATACTCCTAAGTCAGGTTACATTCTGTTTATGTTCTATGTTAGAATGTGGTTTGTTATGTAGGAACTCAAAGTTTGGAGACAGACTCAGGCTAATGACCTTCTGCTTATTTAATAGGATTCAGCATGGCCATTTAATTCAGGACGATAAATTTATATCACAAAGAAAATGTGGAAAATATCAATATTTAGGTATATGTAGAAATAGAAGGTTACTAGCTCAAAATTGAGAAGAAGAGTCTGTTGAAGTTTGGAGTGAAATTTTTTTTGGACTTTTGACCTCTCCAATTTATAACCAGTAGAGAAAAGACACAAGGAGACCTGTGGGGATCAATAGATTCCCATATTTATGTCTTAAAAGTCTTGAGCCATACTATTCCTCAATAAAGTTAGGTTTACCTTAAATCTTATCACTGAATGTTTCCTGCCACTGTACCAATGAGCTTCTGGGCACATTTAATCAATGAATAACTGATGGAAAATCAAGAGCAGGGGAAGAAATCAAGAAGTAGAATTTTTCTTCTTCTATTGTTTGGGGGTCACTTAGTGATAATGGTGGTGTCCCCCCAAAGCTTCAAGATTCTAATTGGATGTTCCTTTCTCTGTGGAATAAAGCCACCCTCTCTCTGATTCTAGCACAAGACAGGCCCATCTCTGAGTTTTGTTAATACCACTTCCTTCCTTTCTACCTCCGTTCCTAGGAGTGGTAGCAGCTTCCCAATATTCATGAAATATCTTTTGGTTTTGATTTTTTCCACCATGCTCTATTTTGCTTTTTACCTCTTCCATCACTTGTATAACCAATTACCTATATTACTTTTTTTGTTTTTGAGACAGAGTCTCACTATGTCACCCTGGGTAGAATGCTGTGGTGTCACAGCTCACAGCAACCTCAAACCCTTGGACTAAAGCAATTCTCTTGTTTCAGACTACAAGTAGCTGGGTCTATAGGCACCAACCACAACACCTGTCTATTTTTGTTGTTGTTGTTGTTGTTACAGTTGTCATTATTGTTTAGCTGGCCCAGGCCAGGTTCAAACCTATCTCCCTTAGTGTATGTGGCTGGCGCTACAAACACTATGCTATGGGCACCAAGCCTACCTATGTTACATTTGAATTACCTACAGAGATCCCTGTTTTCTAGGCTTGATGTGATGTTGACTCATACATTTTAACAATATATTCAGTAATTAAAGCCAAAATACTAAAATACTCCTACTAGTACTCAGACAATAACCCCAGAAAAACAAAAGGTGTCCATTTTCACTAAGCAGGCTTAACCTGTCATACTCATCCAGTGTAAAGTTGAGAAAAGAGAAAAACTGAGGAAAGTGGATGAGAGAACAGGTCTATTTCCCATTGGAAGAGCACAAGTTAAGAAGGTCAAACTCAAATTTGGGGGCAAGAAAAAGAAAGAACCATGAATTTCCTCTTGAGACTGAGACATTTCCCTCTGGTCAACAATAGCAGGGGTCTGCACTCTCTCAATGATGAGAAAAGTCACCCCCAATTCAATAGGTTAGTCCTTTGTTCACTCCCTGTGAAGGACTGAGTCGCAGGATAAGGGGAGAATTCACATGCTCACGCTCACCACACCATCTTCTAAGAAATAGAATGGCTAAGCATCTTTCTTCCACTAAATGTTATGGCCTGAAAATTAATCATGTCCTGCAAGTAACGAGGGATCCAAGAAAACCTGGTGGGGCTGAGTCCTAAGAGAAAGTAAAGTTTAATAAGAGGCAGAGATCAATAAGATTAAATGTTCCAGAAACCTTATGTTAAGTTAGCAATTGAAGATCAGTTATTGGATTCACCAATGAGAAGGTCTTTGATGAGATTTAATGAGCAGGTTCAGAGATACAATGGAAGCATTAACCAGACTCCAATGACCTGGGAATTAAATAGTGCAGACAGTTCTTTCAGCAGTCTATTAGAGAACAGTATGCAAGGATAAACAAAAGAATGGAAAGAAAAATTATGAGGACTTTTATAAATTAAAATACTCACATGTTTATGTGATGATTAGAAATAGCCAATAAAGAGAAATTCGAGATAAAGAGAAGAGATAATTTATTCATGAAGCAAGAACACTCAAATCCCAAGAGAAAAAGGGATGCTAGGTGTAGTAGAAAGATGAATTACGGAAGGAGGAAATTTCATTCTCCTGAGACAAGACAATGAAAAGAAGTAGAGACAGATATACATTTGTTGAATTCCTCTAAACATCATTAATCATTTCCTTTGAAATTAATTCAAGATACATAGTACTGCTCGTCAAAAGTCTTGATAAGTATGTAAAAATCTAACATGTTCTCACTGATTTAATATAATTCCAGCTAAACAAGAACTATTCCTATTATCACCTAGTAGATGAAGCCACTTTTCCTTCACTGATTCCCCCACCTTGCATGACTCCATCATTTCCACCAGTGAGGGTAGTCCTGGATTGATACTAGGCAGAGAAATTTATTTCATGGACATTTTAATTAAGTCATTAGTTTCCATGATGTGAATATTAAGGAATTACATTGAAAAATAGTTCTATGATAAACAGTATTAAAAGCTTTTCTCCACTGAAAAAATATATTGAAAGTCTTATTATTGATTGTCTCAAGAGGATGATACAAAATTCAGTACTTCCCCCACCATCACTAAATGGTAGAAGTTTCTATTAGTGGCAATCACACAGTATACATTTTCTTGGTAGCACCCTTTGGTGCTGCAGCTGCTGCTTCTATAGAAAAATCATGCAATATATTCCACATCCTGGAGTCTTACCAGTAAAGACAGTCCTAGTGATGTTGTATTCCATGGAGGCCCAAACTTATTTCTGAGGAATGACATTAACATTTCTGTATTGAGATGACCTTGTAATACTCTTGTCAACCACCAGGTTGGAAAATGCGATTTAAGCATGTAAAAAGCATGAGGCTTTCACACACATCTAGTAAAATGGCTAAAATGTATTCATCGCTTGGGGGAATGCAAAAGGGTACAGGGCCTTTGGAAGGCAGTTTGGCAATTTTTCATAAGACTAGGCATATTCTTACCATAGGCTCCAAAAAAAGCACACCAGTAACCATTTACCCAGAGGTAAAACTTATATCTATACAAAAACCTGCACACTGATATTTATAACAGCTGTATTCATAGACTCCAGAAGTTGGCAACAAGAAAGATGTTCCTCAGGAAATAAATGTATATGTAGATGGGGGCTTATCTAGACAATGGAATATTATTCAGGGTAAATAAGAAATAAGCTATCAGGCCATGAAAAGACATAAAATAAACTTAAATTCATTTTACTACAGTGAAAGTCAGTCAGAAAAGGCCACATATTGTCTGATTCCAAAAGTGTGACATTCTAGAAAAGGCAAAACTACGAAGGCAGTCAAAAAAAATCCAGTCATTGTGTGATTGTCAGGGGTTAAGAGAGAGGGAAGGAAGTATAGGAAGATGATAGAAGAATTTTAGGGCAATGAAAATATTTTGTTTCATACTGTGATGATAAATACCCAACAGTATACATTTGTCCAAACCCACAAAATATATAACACCAAGAATAATCCATAATGTAAACCATGGACTTTGGGTGGTAATCATGTGTTAACATGTACTTCATAAATATATACAATTACTATGCATCAATTATAATCTTTTAAAACCATAAAATGCTAAAAATAACTGCAAATGTAAAAAAAAATGTGTTTTGTGGATGCAGAGAGGTAGGAAAACTCATGCATGGTTGGTGGGGCTGCAAGCTGATACAACCTCTATGGAAAGTGTGGAAATAACTCAAAAGAGCTGAAAGTATACCTACTATTTGATCTAGCAATCCTATTTCTGGCTATACAACCAAAGGGAAAAATCACATTTTGTACAAAAAAAGATACCTGAACTTGAGTGTTTACAGAGCACAATTCACAATTACAAAGGAGTAGAAACAAACCAACTGCCCATCAATACGTGAGTGGATTAAAAAAATGTGGTATGTATAGACCATGGAGTATTACCCAGCCATACAAAATGATGAACACATACCTCTTGTATTAACCTGGATGGAACTGGAGACGATTCTTCTAAGTGAAGTATCACAAGAATGGAAAAACAGATACTATATGTACTCACTATTAAATTGAAACTTTATGGAAATTTATGTGCACATATAGAAATAACACTCATCAAAAATCAAGTAGGTAGGAGGGGGAGGAGGGAATAGGTAAATTCATACCTAATGGGTATAATGCATGCTGTCTGGGTGAGGGGCACGCTTACAACTTTCACTCAAATGGTACAAAAGCAATGTATGTAACCAAAACATTGTATCCCCATAAATTTCTGAAATTAAAAAAAGTGTTTCATACCCATTATGAAAACTTCACCCTTCTCAAGCCTCTGCTTCCATAATCTCTTATAAAACTATTACACTGAGAACATCCCAAGAAGGATGGTCCCTTGAAAAGAGCAAACTCTACAGTAACATGATGACAACATATTCCATGCTAACCTCTGCGATCAAAACTCTTAGTAAAGACAATGTCATGACTGTTTGATTACCTCGATATGCTAGTTGCCCACCAAGCTTCAAAATATCAAAGTTTAAAGTCTCTTTATCACAACATCTTTCAAAATGTGTTTTAAGAATCCACTTGAATTAGAATTATTTAGGTTGCATATTTCAAAATAGACACCTCTGATCTTAACAGCAATGTTCTCTGTAGATAAGAGCTCTGAAATCTGTCTTTTTGATAATTTCCTCAGAATGATTTTGTATATAGCCTAGTAAATGACTGTCTCAGAAATCCTCTAATCAGGCTTCGCTCACTATTCTTCAAATTGATTGAGATATAACAGGTGGAAAGACAAAGGCAAACCCATCTACAGAGCGAAGACATCTGCATAGCCAGCACCTGTATCAGGACACAGAACAAGACAGGAACCCCAGAAATACTCTTGTGCCCCTTTCTGGCCACGGCATGCTACCAGGTAACCACTCTCCTGAGTTATAACACCATTGGTTAGTTTTGCTTACTTTTGAACTTTATATAAATGAAATCAAATCACACATACTTTTGGAGGACTGAATTATTTTACTCAATGTTATTTTGACAGATCCATTAATACCATAGTGTTTAGTTTGTCATTTGCTTCTGGTGGTTGCTGTGCAGTGATGTCTTGTGTAGATACACAATATAATCCTCCTTCCTCTTGTGAATAGACATTTGGGTTGTTTCCAGTTTTTGCCTATTACAAATAGTGCTGCTTTTTACATAGTTCTTTTGGCACACATGTGTACATAATTCTGCTGGGCAAAATGCCTAGGGATAGAACTACTGGGTACTTTTTTTGATCAACTTCAACGTTTGGGGTTTTTATCTTTCAAAAGTATTTTTACCAAGTTCAACTATAATCAGTGGTCTATGAGGTTCCAGTTGCTTCACATATTTCACACCCCAACTAGTATCCTCTGCCTTTTTCATATTATCCATTGTGGTTGGAGTATACCAGGATCACATTGTGATTTTGATTATATTTCCATAGTGGCTCATTAAACAATATTTCTATATATTGAGAATTTTACAGTTTTTGGCTGGGGCTAGGTTTGAACCCACCACCTCTGCAATATGGGGCCAGCGCCTTACTACTTTGAGCCACAGGCACCACCCCTATATTGAGAATTTTAATATTCTCTCTCCTAAAGTGCCTGTTCAAGTCTTTCACCCATTTCATTATTTTATTAGGCTGTCTGATTTTTGCTTATTATAGTAGTCACTTACGTACTCTGGATTCAGAACTATTGTAGGCTATTTGTAATGGAAATACAATCTCCAAGTGTATAGCTTGGTTTTCCACTCTCAAAGGGGTTATAATGTTGAAAAGAAATTCTTGTTGTTAATGTAGTACCAGTTATGATTTATTACTTTTTATGTTTTTCTTTCTTAAGAATTATTTATCTATTCTAAGTTCATGAAAATATTCCCCCTATGTTTCCAAAATCCTGATTGTTTTATCTTTTACATTAATGTGGCCTATCCAACTGGAATAAATCTTTTTTAATTTTTCATATGGTGTGCAGTGGGTACCTCCACTCCTTTTCATGTTGAAAAAAGAAAAAAGAGAAGAGGAAAAAGAATAATTCCAAAGAGAGGGTCAACCTTGTCCAAGACTGCCACATGCTGTAGAGGAGGCTAATTACAGGCTTATAATTCACTTGCCACCTGCTTCCTTTTATTGATATGATTATTTTCAGTCTAAGCACTGATAAGAGTTCTCCATAAACAGCCTCACCAAGTTATGGTTTTACTTAAGGTTCTATTTCCGGACCATTATTCTGATCTAAACCACTTCTAACTTCTATATTCTTTACTTTTCAAGGCAAAATGGAGCTGTCAAAAGAAACTTAGTCCCCAAAACTACATGCCCCATGTCTAGTGCACACAAGTGCTACTTTTCAAGCATAACTTTAAATCCTGGCCCAAAAATGCCGTGGTTGCATTCTAATCTTTGTCGTCATTTAATTATTTAGACAGAACAAACAAATTTACCTGTTTTCTTATTTGTAAAATGGAGTAGGATGAGATTCATGTCAAATTTCCTGTTATTTAAAAAATAACAAAAGAAAAACTACGATTCCATTACTTTATTTTCAAGATAGTCTCTCTGTAATTATGGCAACATGTAACACGTTCATTTTCTCCTTATTCATTCATTGAAAATAAGAATGACTGGCTATTATTAAACTTAAGGGCATGCTGTGAAGGCAACTCTCAGTATTTAAATTCTTCCCATCCATAAAAAGTATCTTATCTCCTTCTTGCAGTAAGCCAAAGAAGTTCCATTTTAAAACCCAACTCTAGTCTGACACCTTCATTAACCACGCAGATGTGTTGTTTGATGTGTTATTCCCTCCTAAAAAATCTCAGTCTCCAACTGTGCAGGAAAGACAGATCAAGAGTGAGGCCAAGGAGTGAGTTTTATTAATGATTTCTGCCTGGTTTGTATACATATCTCAGTTCCTATCCTGGGAAATTCTTTTTCACTCAATCCATTTCTGTAACAGTCCTACACTGTGTTACCACCTCATTATCTGTCCGAAAGACTGATTTAAAGTAAGGTTTAACAGGCTGAGCATCTGGACAGCAAAGAGCAAGATTTTTTTTTTTAGCAGGAAAGTCCTGGGAGGTCTCTGGACACTTTCCTTTTATCACTGACAAGTTGGTTTTGATATTTGAGAATGTAGAGATCAATACTGACTTAGCTGTCAAAATTATTTGATAGAAGAAACTCTCTAATATTGTGCCAGATATAATACCTCACATCTTCAAGACCTATGATACGAACTTTTTGATAATTTCCATGTGTCCTCAGAGGGGGATCCCTTGGAATAATGTCAAGGTATTTAAAGAAAGTATTTATATTCAGTTCTAGAACAAGCACACTCATGGCCCTCAGACCTGAGTTTGGACAAGGTTGAGGTGTTGTGAGGAATCCGTGAGATGCTTCTATTATTTTAAATCACATATAGAGAAATGGTGTCTTATGGGCAAATGGGCTGCACAGGACTATTGTTATTCCACATCCACTTACTATGGGGAATTTTTAACAAATTATTTTAATTGTAGTTCCTGTAACCCAGGTCAGAATCTATAACTGGAAGATGATTTCCAGTAATAAAAAAATATGGAATAAATTAAACATTGTTGAACAGTTAGTTTAAGAGTTAGTCCTCAGAATTTGTCATACTTGCAGTGGTGGTTATAAGAGCCAAGGAATTTGACAAAACACATTTAGGTGTACACCAAAAGAGAATATCTGATTGTACATAAGTGTAAAAATATATTTTTAAGTGAGTAACTTCAAAGAGATGTAGAGGTCATACATGGAAGCTTCTGGGTTGGGATGAGATCCTGAGAAGTCACTTTGTTAGATGGAGGCAGAAAGCTTTGTCTCAAAACAATGAGAAGGGGAGAGGGAGCATCTTGGTTGGAACTCAGAGCATCCGGGATCCTGATGTAAAGAGGTGCACAGGTTCACGGTGGTCACACCATTCCAAGGATAGCATAAATTTTATTTCTTTTTGATCCTTGCCTAGTAAAGCAAAGTAAGACATTGATTTAGTGATAGAGGGAGGCCCAAGTTTGACCCATTAAGAATAATGCCCATCATTTTTCCATTCATTTATTTGCAAGAAAATAAGGACTTTCTGGAGGCTTGTTAACTGGAAGGTTGGAAGTATTTAAGAGCCATTGTTCCAATGTGCCAACAATAGGAGGCTTACCTGAAAATTACCACAGTCAGAGCAGACAAAAGAAGTAATTTGGGTGACTTCTTAAGTATTTGAATCTATCTGCATCAGTAACACCTCTATGTATATTCCATAACTCAATAAAATTGTAACTTGATAGGTACTCCACATTGATATGATTAATGCTACTTAAGTAACATATCTGGGATCTTCCAGAATCACTTTTTTATGCATACATGCCTATTAAGGGTGGGATTTTTTACACATAGTAGTAATCACTCGAAAAGTATTTGTAAGTCAAATCATCAACCATCTACTTTGGGCCTGTGCTGTATGAAACTGGCCTTGGCCTGAAGTTATAGATAAATATCAGTAAGTCCTTCAAGAAGCTCACAACCAGTGCTGAAGACAGACATGAGGAAATCAATTGTAAGACTGAAGGTTAGGAGAATATGAAGTGTAGTTATGGTAGAAAGGGAGGGGAAGTCATTTCTGGATAAGGAGAAGGAAAGCTTCCCTGAGGATATCACATCTCTGACAATGGGAGATGAAACAGGTCACCACTGGAAAAACAGGATCAGAGTTATCCCAAGGCAGAATCAACAAGTTCTTTAGGCAACCTTTTGCAAATAGTATGTTCGAGAAAGAGGAAGTTTTCTGTACTAGAAGAGAAAAATGTGGACTGGCAGGGTTGGTTTGAAATGAATCTGAGAAGCTCGTTGAAGTTCAATGATAGAGAAATGTTTATGCTGTGCCAATCGATTTTACCACATGGGGGGAAAACGGAAGGCAAAGAAGGTTTTTAAAATAAGAATTGAATTTCTCAGATTTGAATTTTAGAAGATGCGTTCAGCAGTAAAGAGAAAAAATTTGACAGTGAGTGCAGCATAGATAGAGTAGACAGGGGGCATAAATATAAGTGTTGCTGTCATAGTCCAAGAAAGATGGCAGAACAGACTCAGCACTGTTGTAGTTGGGGCGATAAGAAGGAAGGAAGAGGGGACGGGAGGAAGAAGGGTGTGAGAGCCATGACAGAATAGCAAGAGAATATGGGGGAGCAATAATTATAGTCTCTTGATTCTCTCTGCAAAAGGCCGCTGACTGTGGGGGGAAGGCAGGTGGCTCTGGGTGAACTTGAGCTGCCTCCCGATGGCAGACCTTGGAGTGGAAGTGTTTCAGTGGCAGGCATAAAGTAGCTCACGAAAGAGTCACCTACAGCTTTAGGATCCTGCGTCCACCGCCAACTCAAGCAGAGGCCTTTCCTAAAAGCACTGGCCAGCTACAGTTCTTAAGCTGAAATAACATATTCACAATCCTTCTATCGGCTAAGACACCCCTAAGATTTTTGAGGTGATGATCTTCATTTTCACCCAACAGATACATGTTACAGGCCACGGCTGGGCCAGACTGCCCTCCTAAACACCCTGTAGTCATTAACCTCATACAGTTCTCTCTCAAGGATCCCGTGACATGGGTGGCATATATTATTTCCATTTTATAAATGAGGAAAATCAGGCTTAGGATAAGTCCTTATTCAATTATTTTTTGTTTTCTTCTACCCAAATCATCGGGTATATGCACATTAGGATATTTGAGAATAAATAAGATCCCAAATAGATTTCCACAAACTTTCTATAATTATTGAAATAGGATTATAAAAATTGAGTAATATTCAGTCACATGGGCAGATCATCATTTGTTTTGGAGACATTTAAGTCATGTTCTTTTTTTTTCTCCTGGTATTATAAGCAATGACATTACAAATATTATTATTCATAAGAACAAAATAAATGTCTGGGTATCCCCTGCAATAAATTCTTAGAAAAATATATTAGTATTAATTTGTTTAGTCCTGACATTTTTTCCCAAATTTTGGAAAGTTTCTAAAAATAGTGCCACAGTTTAGTGATATTGTAGACAATCCTGATTTTAAAACAAGGTTTGGAAGAAGGGTTACTTGCTTAATGAAGAAAGAGCCATTCATTCAGTCAATTACCTCTCTTACTGATTCAATTGGCCTTTTCTCTTCCTCCTCATCAAATCCTAATGCTGCCTTAGATAAATAAATCCTGCATTGAGAAACAGAACAGTTCAAGGCTATAAGTCAATGATAGTTAAACCCATTTTTTTCTTACATGGTGAATTACTATTAAATTTTAATTATTTTATTGTTAATATATATTTAACAGTGACTATGAAATAGATCTGTAAGATATTTTCAGTAAGAAAATCAGAGAGCAATGGAAACATTCTCAAAATATTCTCTCCCTAACATGTTTCTTTCTAAAAGATGTGATTTCTATTTCTTTGTAACTTAAAAATTATATACTTGGGTGGTGCCTATGCTCAGTGGGTAGAGCGCTGGCCCCATATACTGAGGGTGGCGGGTTCGAACCCAGCCACAGCCAAACTGCAATGAAAAAATAGCTGGGTGTTGTGGCTGGTGCCTGTAGTTCCAGCTACTCGGGAGGCTGAGGCAAGAGAATCCCCGAAGCCCAGGAATTGGAGGTTGCTATGAGCTGTGATGCCATGGTACTATACCAAGGGCGATAAAGTGAGACTCTGTCTCTAAAAAAAATAAAATAAAATAAGAAAAATTATATACTTAAAGTGATGCTTATTGTCTATTTAGAGAAAGAAAATCCATCTTTGGTTAGAATTTCGAATATTTTTATAGTTAATTGACTTTTTTTCTCATTGCAGGTATTTTTAGTTTTATAGTTATTCATCTTCAGTTCACCTTAAATTGTTTTTGTTGAGACAAAAGTCTCACTTTGTTGCCTTTGGTAGAGTGCCGTGATGTCACAGCTCACAGAAACCTCAAACTCTTAGGCTCAAGTGATTCTCCTGCCTCAGCCGCCCAAGTAGCGGGAACTACAGGTACCTGCCACAACGCTCAGCTATTTTTAGAGACAGGGTCTCGCTTAGGCTCAGGCTGGTCTCAAACTCATGAGCTCAGGCAATCCACCCACCTTGGCCTCCCAGACCACTTTTAATTCTTTTAATAAGCCTTTTTTTTATATAATTTTAAATTTATGGAAAATTTGTAAAGGTAATACAAATCGATCTGGTTTCTCTTGATGTTAACTACTACATAACCATTGGTCAAAACTAAGAAATTAACATCCACGTACTATTAACTAAGTTACAAATTTTATTTTGATTTCACGTGTTTCCACTGATGCCCTTTCTCTAGTCCAGAATCCAGATGGACCATCTTTGGGTTTACCTAATTCATCGTAGGTGGGTCTGCCCTCAGCTGTTAGGTTAATTTGAAATGTGGCGACAAGGCTTGTACTCAGCGTCACAGTTTTCTTCTCCTGTCTTATGGTTCCGTATCGCTTATCTTAATAGTGTTATTTTCAATCCATAGTCTCTGTTCAGCTGTTTTTAAAAGTTCACTTCTTTTAAAATTAGCTGATTGAATCAAATCCATCTTAAGTAAGTCATAAATCTACTTAACTGTGCAACTCTAAATGGCAGGACTTCACAACACAAGAAGGAGAGTAATTGCGAACCCTGTGAAGTCAGAGAACTCTCACCCTTTCCCAGGGCCCATCAAAGATTACCTAAGATCTAAGCCAAGGCAGGAGAATGGCCTGAACACAGGAGTCTGAGGTTGTTGTGAGCTAGGCTGATGTCATGGCACTCCAGCCTGGGCAATGGAGTGAGACTCTGTCTCAAAAATTAAAAAAAGAAAAGAAAGAAAGAAAAGAGATCTAGGACCCTCTGACAGATGGCTAGACTAATGGCATCTGCTTCAAGTAGTGGTAAAATACTAGAAAAAAATTCTTTAAACAATTTAAATAATGGATGTAAATTCCATTTACATTAGAACTTCCACCTCCCACACTGACCACCTCAAGTTGACCTAATTTTCATAGACCAGACATGTACTTCATGTACATATCAGTATAGTAAGCCTCATTCCTTATTTTGGTCACCTCCATGTGTTGACCAGTTTTTCACAGTCCCTTGGTTCTACTGTGCATTTATAAATATAAATATTGGTTCTAGGAACTCCTTCCTATATCCCCATAAATTTGGTTGTGTACTTAGTAGAGAGACCTTGACCGCCCAGGAGACTTCACTGCTTCTGCAAGGCTTTCCTAGTGCCCTGATTCCATGGCCTTTCCTTTTAGTCCTCACCACTCAGGAATGTGTCCTTATTAAACCAGGCTCAGAAACGCAATGTGTCTGGTCTGAGTCACTGAAAATGCTCCTGAAATATGACATCTGCAGTGTCAGGGAGGGCAGGACTTTGTTGTGTGGGATTTAAACTTTCAGCAGGATCACAGAACGTCTGCTATTTCAAGTTGGACTTGATTATTTTTTTTTTAAACCGCCAGACTTTCAGACCATACAATACCAGCTTTCTTCAAATGCACCTCGTCAGTTCCTTTTATGGTAAAGTTTAATACTGTGAACATATGGAGGGTCTGAACGTCTGCCAAATGTTTTAAAAGACAAGGTTATAAATACCCCAGCAGCAAGCTTTATTCCTTAATGTATGGCTCTGTTACTCCGAGTCAACGTGGAAGATAAATCCGAGCATAGAGCTGGCTTGGGCATTAACTTGATATTTCTGGCAAGAATTCATATAGTATCTCATTTGAGAGAGAGAGAGAGAAAGAGAAGTAGTTGTTCTGAGGTAACATTAAGAGTGCAAAAAAAAAAATTAGATTTTAGAAGAAGAAAAAAGCAGAATCATCGCTTAACTGAATCATCTAAAATGTAAATACTCAGTCCAATTTTCTTACCCACAAAATGAAGCATGAAGACTCATCATAACGTTTACGGGGTTGATGATTACACTCTCTGGACTCTTCCCTCTAGATTGGGAGTGGATGCCTCTATCCCACTCCCAGCTTAGCTATTTGCTATTTCCTGTTTCCCTTATGGTTAATTTTCTCTCTGCTCAAATGTGTGTTTGCCCCCACCTGACTCGGTTCAAGCCCATCCCAATAACCTTTCTGACTCTGCTGTTTCTCTATAAATAGGAATTTGCTGACCTGCCCTCCTCGCCCAGCATCTGACACAGCTGGTTTCATTTGTCGCTGGACTAACAGCTGAAAAGGGACCTTCCCCACTTCCACAGCACGAGATGCACCCTGCCTAACAGTTCTTTGAGATGAGGCCTCCTGGGTGGATAAATTGCAGTCTGGCATAAGGAGGGGCCTGTGCATGAACTTTCCAGGTCACTAGGATAATGTTTAGTAATTTACGTCCTTATCATAGTAAGTGCACTTCGTATCCTAAATGGCTTAATGTAGCTCCTAAAGAGCCCACAGACGGCCTGGACGCAGCTCATTTATCTAGCAGGTTATGATTAAGGACAAGGAGTGAAAAGGAGAATCAGGAAAACTTCACTAAGTCTAATTTTTCCGTTTCCTGGATGAAGATTTTGTTGTTGTTCTTTTTAGCAAGCCATGTGAGCCTAAACTTCTCTATATCTAAAACAGGAATACTAACAAATCTGACTTGCTTAGAGGATTGATGTGGGACCCACAGGACACCATGAAAAAGAAAGCATGCAAGGCCCTGAAAAGTATGCTTAATATTAGTATCAATGATCTTGGTTTCACTGGTGTAACAAAGTACCCTGAAATCCCAGTGGCTAACAACCACAGGGCTATCTCTCAGCCATGCTACATGTGGTCTGTGGGCTGCTTGCCACTCTGTGCCGTGTCCTCTTCACTCCAGGATTCAGGGAATCTTGTATCTGGGGCACAGTTTTCTGGTAGTAGAGAAGAAAAGCAATAGTGAAACCTCATGGTGGTTCTTGGACCTTCTGCTCAAATGCGGAATATGTTGTTTTGGCTCAGATTGTATTGTTCAAAACAAGTCATATTACCAAATATGACCTCATTAAGGTGCAAGGTATACTCACCCTACAAGAACACCCTTCAAAATAAAGGGTCTTGTAAAGATAGCATTAGTAGACAGGACCAGTGGATATCTTGAACAAGTAGCAGAAACATAAAACTCGAGGTAGAATTAGACCCAGTTGGGTCCCTTGGGGATGTTCCCTGCTTACTAAATATATTTAAAAAAATAACAATACCAACTCATCTAGAACCAAAAAAAATAAATTAATAAAATAAATAAGAAAAACAATTCAATGCAAAAAAATAAGAACAGAATAAGAAAGGGTATCAGTGGAGTCCAAAGTTTTAACTTCCCAGTCTTATCTGTAACCCTCAAATCATTATAATGAGGCAGTCTAGAAAGATGGGATTCACCTGTTATAAAATCAACAGAGAGGGAATACAAGTAGACTTTTATGGAGAAAATTAGAGAAGAACTAAAATGAGTGGAAAAGAGAAAAAGAAATTGAATAAAGCATCATACACGAGCATTCAGTCACCAGGGTTACTGAAGGAGATGTTGTATTTCAAAGCACAAGTGTTAGGGTACATTCTTTGTGAGAACCGGGGTTGACACTCTGGCTCTGTGTACACACAGCCATGACCGTGACATGTAGAATTAGACTCTGTGTCTCACTGAGCTGCACTGAGCCTATTTGGTTATAGAATGATAATTAAAGCAAGTGTGTCTTGTAAGTTTCAATGAGATAATAGACATGAAAGTGTAAGTCATAGAATGATACTACAGAAACACATATTAAAGCAATTTTTTTCTGGCATTGATTATTTTCTTCTTCTTTTTTTTTTTATTTGGTGGACTGAGCCAATAATGACAAATAAGATCCCTCCATCCCTCCAGCCATCAACTACCAAACCATTCATCTACTAATGCAAACTATGTTCCTCTACATCAGTGGATCTCAACCTTCCTGATGCTGCAGCCCTTTAATACAATTCCTGTGGGTCTTGACTCACAGGTTGAGAACCACAGCTCTACCTCAAGGACTTTTAAAAAAATTCAGTGCTCAATGAAGATAACAAAGATACAACAAAACCTCTGAAAGTTGACCACCCAAAGGACTGTGACAGACTGGTCAGCTTACGGAAATAGTCAACATGAGGAACTAGATTTACTGCACTCAGGCGCACATGTGGGGCATGTCCGGTCTATGAAAATTAGGTCAACTTCACAAGGTGATCAATGTAGGGAGGTGGTTGACTATGGAGATTCTACTGTATTTACTAAAGATGACTGGCCTATATCTATGGCCACATTCATAATAATGCACATTTAATTGTGAATAATGTTCAGGATGTATATTGTGGTTTTCAACATGTCCATCTCCGGAGTTTGTAGAGGGAGGAAAACTCATGAAAATTCAGTTGCACAGAGCTCTGAGTCTCCCCTTAGAACGTGTTCCCATGTCAGTGGACTTGAGGACTCCCTCAAGACTGATTTCCGCTCTTCTTCCTAGAAAACTTCTCCCCTGTGGGTCAGCATAAGTGACTTTCTCATATCCTTCAGGTCTCTACCCATATGTCACCTTCAAAGACACATTTCTTGACAACAACCTTAAAGAAAATATTTATAACAATCCTGCAATATAAGATCACCTATACATGTAATTATATATGTACATGTATATGATGTCTTTGTGCCTGTATATAAATATTATATATTCCCTCAATAAATGCAAACTCTATGAAGATAGAGACTTTTTTTTTGTCCACCCATCTAACTCTTTGCAGCTAGAATAGCATTGGCTCAAAGAAGCACATACAAATATGCATTCGATGAAGCCAACTTTGATTTATTTCAGGCTTGTGTTGCTCAGCTTTTGCTTAGATAATACCCATGAAGCAATAACTCCCTCAGAATATCAGTGACTTGCCATGACAAATATTTATTAATAAGCCTAGGTAGGTTGTATGTAGGTGCCAGTTTGCCCCCTATATCTCTGATTCCAATACCCAGGCTGCAGTAACATTTAGTATGTGCTCTTCCCATGGCAAAGGGAAGATGTGCATTCAGGAAGTCAGCACACTCTCTCTCAAAGCCTTTTCCTGGATGTGCCATAAGCTATGTTGAATCATATTACATAGCTGGGTGTGGTGATATGTGACTCTCAATCTAGCTATACATGAGGCTGAGGTGTAAGGAATACTGGAGTCCAAGAGCTAGAGGCTGCAGTGAGCATCTGATTTGATTATGCCACTACCCCCGAGCCTGGATAACACAATGAGACACCATCTCTAAAAAATATAAAAAGAAAGAAGGAAAGAGAGAAAGAAACAGAGAGAGAGAAAGGAAAAAGAAAGGAAAGAAAGAAAATAATAATTACAGAAACCACAGTCATGCTTCATTGGCCAAAACAGATCACATGTCCAAGCCCAACTTTAACAAGGTGAGAAATATACTTCCCCCATGGAGAAGGGAAAGGAACACAGAATACATGATAAACAAAGATACAACCTACCAAAAGTCTCCTCACTCCTCAAGAACTTTTTTGCCAGCTCCTTGGACAGCACGTCCTAGGATAGACTTCTCTCTAAGCTCAGATTCCATCTGCCTATCCCTACAGCATCCTAGCCTGTGAACTCTGGCTTGGTTTTACATTCATCCCCATCCCAAAGAAATGAATGTGGAGATGGAGCACATTTTTGGCAATGCTGAGTGCTTTCATGCTTCTCTTGTTACGATCACTTGTGGGTCTCAGGGCTGGGGAGCTGTTGGGCCAATCGCCATCCTTCATTCTCATGTAACCCAAAAGATGGGGCTATGACACCATCAGAAGCAGGTAGGTTCTGCCCCCTCCTGCTGCACCATATGTGAATGATCTATTAATGGCATTTTATTTCCCTACTGTAGACATAGCTTTTCTTCCCTTTCAGAGCTTTGTGTTTTACATAATGGGGTCAAAAATGTCAAATTATGGCAGATGCAGAGAGGAAGAAGTCAGAGAATGTCAAATGCTCGGGCAGAGGAAGACCCCAAGATTTGGAACTGCACAATCAGACGTTTATGCTTCACTCCTCAGAGAGCTCAGGACAGTTAGAGCAGCTCAGGGACTGATAGAGAAGTTGGCCATCTCCAAAGGCAGAGTTGGTGACTAGTGTGCGCTGAGTATCAGAGCCCCTCTCCCCTTTACCACGTCATGTTTGAGCTGTGTGAGACCCTTAAGATCATCCTATGACCTATGGGAAGGAAGTCCCGAGAATGTCTGAGACTGAATTTCTTTCTCTGTGCCTTGGCTACCATGGGAATTGCATAAATGTAACAACTATAACTTTTATATACGCTAAAATATTAAACGCAAAAGTAAGTTAGGTTATAGTGCAAGTGTTATGATGAGAAAGTTATTTTTAAAATGCCTCAATGACTCCCACACAGTGGGACCTTAATAAATATTTAACAATGATTATGTTAGTTTACTTCTTGTAATTATTTCTGCCTTTAAAATGTGCTTCTACCTTCTGCAGGAAAATAAGAATGATGCCTTCTACTGAGCTTGCAAGGATGGTTAAGAGGTTGGGACTGTGAAACATTAGGATGGGTGAAAAGGATATTTTTCTAGCCAGAACCAAATAGCCCAGAAGTTTGAACTTCTAAATTCCTGGTTGAATCACATATACATTGTGTATGTGAGGATTTCAGGACTCAATCAATGGTGCCCACCACCACTTTATTCCCATCATTTCTAGTTGTAGTGTCTAAATATTCACCGAACAAATCAACTCACAAGCATTTTCAGAGTGCCCCAGTGGACAAATAAAGGTGTCAGATAATATGGCTATTTCAGAGATAAAACAGTGAGAGTTCCGGGTTTGTGGGGAAGGAGAGATTTTTGCAAAGTTAAATATAAAACAGATTATGAATTTTTTATGTGTTTTATGTATATGTGAGTGTCGGTTTTATAAAAGCTCACATTTGCACAATACTTAGAAACCATATTTTTTGAGATACACTAACCAACATTCATTCAAATTAATTAATGCTCCATTCTAAATTTAATCACTTGGCAAGAACAACAAATTCTGATGCAATGTGTTAGATAATCAATCCATTAAATTCCTCTCCCATAAATATCTAATGTTTCATTGTAATTTTGTGCTAACTTGCACAGACAAGAAGTTAACTTAGATTTTTCATGTTCCTATTTTTTTTAACAGTCATGTAAGTAGCATTCTGAGAAAGAATAAGTGCCAGAAATTATAAATGGTCAAAGAAACAAGGAAAAATGAAAATGTATCATGCAATAGCTATATCACCAACATTTTTTTTTCACTAGGCGTAGGTTGCTATTCTGTGTTAGTTTTCATAATTTCCAGAATAATATATTTGTGGTGTATATTATTCTCCCTATTTTTCTGATAATTAAACTTTCTTTGATGCCAGTAACCGGAAGATCTGAGGCCAGATCTGGTCTTTCCGTCTTGATATTTGGAGCGTTTGAAAATCTTAAGAGTTCCTTTCATCAGGTCACACAAGATTCATAAGGAGCTTGAATGAAGGACAGCAGCCAGCTTCAAGAGTTTTACACATCACTTCCTAATGGCAGTGAAGAGTAAGCAACTGAGGATCCAGGCGTCAGTGCGATCCTGTATGTGGCTCAGAAACAGCACTCTGATGATTAGCCAGTGGATGACATGAACTAGACAGAGTGGGGGGAATGAATATAGGAAGATCAGTAAGAAGACTTTTTTCAAAATCATAGGCTAGATGAAGGAGACGGGGGATTTAAAATTTATCAAGGTGGTAAACGCTATTGGATTTATTGAACAACTAAGTAGGGAGACTTGGGGGATTCAGGCATTCTGGAAAATGATCATGTCAATATCCCTGGTTGCTAACAATACCCGAAAGCTCTCCTACATCATTTTGTTATCTCATCTGTTTGTCAGGAATTCTTAAAGGTGGTGTTACCTGTGGAGTGAGTGTATTTATGCCAAAATAAAGAGAAGCCCACTGAACCCACAGTGTGTGCAAAATCACAGGCTGCCCTCTTCCTTATGGAGAGCAAAAGGTGAGACCAGCCCAACGGTTTGGGAAAAAGTGGTTCTATAGTATGTCCCCTGGGTGAGGGCCTCCTTTACAACTGGAACTTTACCTTGGAAATAGGATCAGTGTAACCCCAAAATGTGTACTCTCATATTAATTTGAAATAAAAATAAAAACAAAAACTATATACACAAAAAGAAGAACATATGGAAGATTCTGCCTTACTGTTCAACTAATAGTTTATTATCTATCCAAATACAGCTACCAATGCAGATTTGGGGGTGTGGAAGTGGCCTACATATTACACCAGTAGTCAAAAATTAACATTATTATCATAGATACAACTAACTAATTTCACACAATAAATCTTGCTTCAAACATTTGCTTGTCAAGAAACAATTTATGATCGTGAATTCAGACTTAGAATATGACCAAAAATGAGTCTGTTGACCTTAGAAGACACACAGGCAGAGGGATCTGAAGTGAGGAAAGGGGAGTAATATTTTTATTTCTATTTTTAACTTCTGGTAGTACGTGAAGACAATGACTCCATGATTTGGGATTTGGGGTTTCTAATGTGAGACAAGAAAAACTATGCAAAATATTCTCTAAAGTTCTGTGGTTTAATGGAAATATTTTTTGCTAGGACTGGCTGGTCATTTGCAAAACTCCTCATGTCCACATCCATTTCACACGATCTCTGTGGTAACACCTCATCTCACTGAAACAAAATTGACCCTCAGAATCCTTCTTTTTTTTTTTTTTTTTTTTGAGACAGAGCCTCAAGCTATCCCCCAGGGTAGAGTGCCATGGCATCACAGCTCACAGCAACCTCCAACAACTCCTGGGCTCAAGCAAGTCTCCTGCCTCAGCCTCCCAAGTAGCTGGGACTATAGGCGCCCGCCACAACACCCGGCCATTTTTTGGTTGCAGCCATCATTGTTGTTTGGCGGGGTGGGCTGGGGATTCGAACCCGCCACCTTAGGTGTATGTGGCTGGCGCCTTAGCCGCTTGAGCCACAGGCGCTGAGCCTCAATTAACTATTCTAACTGAAGTAGGGTGGCAAAAATTTAGAAGAGACAGTGCCCCAAAGTCCCTTATACATGCTGATCAAAAGAGTTTACTGTTTTTGGGGGCCAGAAAGGTACTTTTAGGTTCCTGTGCTAACAAAGAATCTTGCTCTGATAATCCAATTTGGCAAGCCTCTCTCTCTTCTTCATGTGGAGGGCTTATGGCAAGGATGCTTCAGGACCTGGGAAATCTTGGAGCGGGAATGAAGTTGAGAGATAATCTCCAATCTCTTGGCTTCTAACAAAAGAAACTAAGCCCAGAGTCACCTATCTGGTTAGCAATAGAAGTAAGACAAGTAGAACCCAGGATACTAGGAGAGGGTTTTTTTCTACTGGAGCACAAAGTTTAATCTTGCCCCAGCTGGAAGGTTTGGGCCTCTCTGCTTGCCTTCTTTATTGGGTTCCAAAATGAATGGTTTTTGGGTCTGCATCTTGGTGACCTAAATATATCCTTGAACTGGAAACATAGGCTTATGGATAGGAAGAAAAATAATCCTCTTCCTACTATGCTTCTTTTCAGAGATTACAGGCCTCAGGAAAATACCAAACTAGATGCTAAGTCTTTTTAAGGTAGAAATAGGGCTCCTTGGGCCAAGGACTACCCCAACATATGTATAGCATCAGAGCCTAAAAGGTGGATTCTGCTGCAGGGACTAGGCCATTTGCTCAGCACTACTCTTTCTTAGATGCTTTTGTCTGATAAACCTTGAACCTATCTCTCTGTTTCCAGAACAGAGTCTATAACTCTTCTAAGAAGAGGAAGCAAATCAATCAGTCTGGAATTCAAAGCCTTCTCCAGCAGAGTCAAGAGACTAATAAAGAAAGGGAGTCCCTCTGCCTGTGGCATTGTCCACATTCACAGGATCCCACTTGTTCCTACAGAGTAAAATGATGCTAGAAATACCTGCCCCCAAATAACTTCTCTTTCTTTTTCCTTAGTTATGTTGTATGTGTGTGTGTGTGTTTTGGGAGGGAGAGAGAGAAAGAAAGATGGCCAGTTTGGAGAAAACAATTCCTTTGAGATGTTCTGTGTGTGTGTATGTGTGTAAGGTAAAAGATGTGATAAGTTTCTTCCATGCTGGGAAGTACAAGCTGCAGATTCAAAATCAGAGGAAATAAGGAAGAAACTTTCAGTTGCATTTGCACTGGGAAAAAGGGCTTATTTCTGAGCCAAGTCCTGAAATATGCCTTACCCTTAACCTGCTGAGAAGAAGAGGGTTGTCCAGATTTTACAACTGAACTAACTGTAGTCAGTGGGAAGCAAAGACATTTGTGTTTGAGACATTAATATCTATTGACTAGGACAAGATACAATTCTGAAGCCGCCAAAATAAGGGCAGCTTCCATCACCCTGAGGCTCAAGAAGCTCCAGTGAAACATCTTCTGCTTCCCAATGGTAAGGCTATTTTCTTCTTTTAAGACTTTGTCTCAGGAGCTACTCATTTGACTGTTCTCATGACCCAAGGAGTTGTCTAGATTCTTTGGCTTTAGGCTGTTAGTTGGAAAAGGTGAAGTAGGGTGGCGCCTGTGGCTCAGTGGGTAGGGGGCCGGCCCCATCTACTGAGGGTGGCGGGTTCGAACCTGGCCCCGGACAAACTGCAACAGAAAAACAGCCGGGTGTTGTGGCGGGTGCCTATAGTCCCAGCTATTTGGGAGACTGAGGCAAGAGAATCACCTAAGCCCAGGAGTTGGAGATTGCTGTGAGCTGTGATGTCACAGCACTCTACCAACTCTGCCTCTTAAAAAAAAGAAAGAAAAATTGAAGTCCTCCTGTAAACCACAAAGCAAGATATACTGACCTGGCAGGCCCAAGAGGAGGTGAAGGATTACCAGCTGTGAATTTCATGCAGTTCTACCAAAGACAACACTATGCTTTCAAAGATCATCTGATTTGGCCTTAGTTTTTAGGTTTTTTTTTTTTTTTTGTAGAGACAGAGTCTTATTTTGTTGCCCTCAGTAGAGTGCCATGACATCACAGTTCACAGTAACTTCCAGCTCTTGGGCTTAGGCAATTCTCTTGCCTCAGCTTCTCGAGTAGCTGAGACTATAGGCGCCCACCACAACACCGGGCTATTTTTTGTTGCAGTTTGGGTGAGGCGGGTTTGAACCCACCATGCTTGGTATATAGGGCCAGTGCCCTACTCACTGACCCACAGGCACCGCCCTGATTTGGCCTTTAATCTGGTTTTGTCTTCAGAATCTGAGTTTTATTTATTTATTTAGTTATTTTTGAGACAGAGTCTCACTCTGTCACCCTTGGTAGAGTGCTGTGGCATCACAGCTCACAGCAACCTCAAATCTTGGGCTTAGGCAATTCTCTTGCCTCAACCTCCTGAGTAGCTGGGACTACAGACGCCTGCCACAACACCCAGCTACTTTTTGTTGCAGTTTGGCTGGGGCTGAGTTTGAACCCGCCACCCTCGGTATATGGGGTTGGCACCCTTACTCACTGAGCCACAGGTGCCACCCAGAATCTGAGTTATCTTAAGTGGAAATATTCTAGGTAGTCTGACAACTGTTTTTCATGTTTCTTAAGGATATGAACATGTTTGTACCTTCACCCAGGCAAAATGAGTATTAGTAAGAGAAGACAGCCAGGCCTCAGTGATCGTCTGGTTGACTACGATGGAAGGTCTAGAAGTGAAATGCGAGCATGTCAGGAATATACCATGTTCCCTATTGATGTGTTGAGGACTTAAACGTTGGGTAAACAGGCACAGTAGGAGCTACCAAATGTGTGAGGGTCCATAGGAGTCACAACAGTAGATAGTTTTGCTTATCAGTGAAGGGAATGGGGTAAAAGAAGGTATGCAAAAATATTTTCTAGAAGCAGAGTTAGCAACTTCTTGACCTTGAAGGGAGAAATGGAGTACCTTATAAAAATCTCATATCCAGGCTCCACACCTATATAGCTCAAGGGGCTTAGGTGCCAGCCACATACACCAGAGCTGGTGGGTTCGAATCCAGCCTGGGCCTGCCAAACAACAATGACAGCTACAACCAAAAAATAGCCAGGCGTTGTGGTGGGCACCTGCAGTCCCAGCTACTTGGGAGGCTGAGGCAAGAGAATCACTTAAGCCCAGGAGATGGAGGTTGCTGTGAGCTGTGATGCCATGACACTTACCCAGGGCGACAGCCTGAGGCTCTGTCTTAAAAAAAAAAAAACTCATATCCAAAAGTGTACATTCTTTTTTTTTGAGACAGAGCCTCAGGCCGTCGCCCGGGGTAGAGTGCATTGGCATCACAGCTCACAGCAACCTCCAAC
>CAUYQV010093262.1:0-10529 GCA_963574575.1 Galagoides demidoff | reverse complement strand
AGGTGCCAGCCACATACACCTAAGGTGGCAGGTTCAAATCCAGCCCAGATCGCCAAACAACAGTGATGGCTGAAACCAAAAAAAAAATAGCTGAGTGTTGTGGCAGGCACCTGTGGTCCCAGCTACTTGGGAGACTGAGGCGGGAGACTCACTTGAGCCCAGGAGTTGGAGGTTGCTGTGAGCTGTGATGCCACGACACTCTACCCAGGGCAATAGCTTGAGGCTCTGTCTCAAAAATATATATATATATAAATGCAGATTGTCTGGAAGTTCTGCTAAGAGTAAGGGGGAGGGCTTTTGGCTGTCTATATCTTGACCTATGGACGTGATGAAATACTGGAAGCAGGTTGTCCACAAAAAACTCTGCTTGGAGAGTTTTACGTTGGAATTTCTGCTTAATTTAAATGAATCATAAACTACCTGGTTCCATTTCTCCTTCAAAGGCTTCTTCTTTATGAAGAAAAAAGGAGCTTGGAAAGCAGAGTTAGGGTGTGGGAGGAGTTCAGATGGAAGAAAAAGAGGGTGCCCTGAACTGAAAGACACCCCTGGAAATAGCACAGGCTTGTTCTGAGAAAAGGCTGCAGCCCAGATTATCCAGACCACTGATTCTCAGCTGGTGTGTGTGGCCACACACTGGTGTGCCCTGAGAGGATCTTAGATGTGCCACAAATATATTTAAAGATCATTAATTAAATTAATTTTTAAAGACGTTCAAAACCCAGTAAGTATATTCTTTTTGGTTTATCTCCTTTTTTTTTTTGATCGTTGTAATTTAAGTGTGCTGTAGGACTTTAACTATAGGTTCGAGTGGTTGGAAACACTAGTTGAGGTTACGGAGCACGTTTTGGGGGCGGCAGGATGCCATGCCGGAGAAGCTGGAGGTTCTGCTGAGGATCACTTTGGAAACAGACTAAGGAGTTTGTTGTTCTATCACGCGTTGATATGCTTATTATGTATTGCATAAGTAATAAGAATTTTAGTTTCTGCTCCAGCCAGTATACTTCTTAACCTTTTGGAATTGGGTAAACTCTTGGGAGAATGCTTATCTATTGCAGTGACCCCAAAACTTTACTGAAGTTACTTTTAAACTAAAAGTTAAAAAAAAAAAAAAACTTTTACTGCAAAGGAACTTTACTTGTTACCTTTAGTTGTGCTCCACCACCAGAATTTCTGATTCCACGGCATGGAGTGAGCCAAGAATTGGCATTTTGCAAGTTCCCAGGGTACACTGCTGCTCCAGGCCACATACTTTGAGAACCACTGAGCAACGTAGGCAAGCCGTATGTGATAGAACTTGACATGTTTATTTAGGTGAAGTGAGGAAAAGGGCACATTTGGAATGACAGTCAGTGCCTGTGTCCACGTGTATGCATTTCTGCATCTTGATGGCTTTGCTTCTACAGTAATTTCTATTATTGATGCCAAGGAGGAACAATTTGCTGTAGGATAGTAAACAGCAGGTGGTTCATCTAGAGAGAACCCGGAGTCTCACTCTAGAGAACTCTCCGGATGAATCATTTGCCAAACTAAAAAGAACTGAGTGGGTTTTGATTTAGAATATTTATTTATTTATTTGATTTTAGCTTTATTTTACAATTCGGCTTAAATAATTTTTCCTATACAAATGGCACTATAGCGTGTGTATTTATACCTTTATCTAGGGGCTTGTGAAGAGCCAAAACTTTCCCCTGATGAGTTAGAACACAGAAAACCAAAGCAAACAAAATTGCCCAGTCAGGCCTACATTGATCTACCTCTTTGGAAAGATGGTCAGAGAGAGAATCCTGTGGAAGCCAAAAGCTGGGAGGAAAGAACCTCTGTGAACCCTGCCACAGACTCTCCTCAGGTGACCCCTACGAACAGTTTGAGTAGATCCCCCCAGAGAAAGAAAACGGAGTCGGCTCTGTACAGGTGCACCAGGCTGCTGGCGTCGGTTGCTCTGGGACTAGACATCAGAGAGCTGAACAAGGCACAGGCTGCAGAAGAACCCTTGCCCAAGGAAGAGAAGAAGAAGCGGGACGGACTTTTCCAGCGGGCCTCCAAGTCACGCAGAAGCACCAGTCCTCCTACAAGGCTGCTGTCCACAGGTGGGGAGGCCAGCAGCCCCCCTTCCCTCCCACTGCCAAGTGCTGTGAGCCTCCTCTCCGTGCCTTCTCTCTCCACCAAGTGCCTGCTGGAGATGGATGGTGAAGATCTGTCCGTGGGCAACACACCTGTCACTTGTGACCCTGAGATGTCTGCTCCAGATTTTTGTCCTGCTGTTCCAGAAAGTAGACGGGAGCCTGCCCCCACGCCAACACTGGAGACTGATCACAGTGAGTCCGAAAGCCTGCCTCCTTCCTTCCTAGAGCAGACACCTGGGAATGGGCCGTACTGTGCTTCTTCAAAAGATAGAGCATCACGTCACAGACGGACCCTGTCTGATGGAAGCTGGACCTCAAGTAGGTTGCACAGTTCTGGGGTAAACACAGCGGGCGCTGCTGTGGGCGTTAGAATGCGAAATGGTGTGGATCTCGGATTGTATCTTTTCCGGGATAACATTTAATTCATCTTTGCCCTTCACATAGGTCTTTGAATTTCACCCTTCTCTCCTCTTTCATTTGATTCTAATTTCACCTGCAATTGGGGTTTCTGAGAAGAGTATAATTAAATTTCTGTGACTTAAATGTGGAATTGCATATTAAAGCAGTAAGAGCATGTGCCAACCCCTCGTGTGTTAGAGAAGACAAGTTGCCCAAATCTGAACCACTAAGCAGAGTGGGATACATCGGGCCTTCTGACCTTTGCTGTTCCCTGCGTCATACGGCTGCATCGCTCCATTGATGTTGGGGCTGAGCTTAGCAAAGTCCCACAGACTGGCAGGGCAGGGGGGAGTTTATTCAATAGAAATGTGTTGTCACACATAGTTCTAGAGGCAGGAAATCTGAGATCAAAGTGTTGCAGGGTTGTTTTCTCCTGGGGCCTCCTCCTAGCTCACAAGTAGTCTTCTTTCCCCTGTGTCCTCACCTGGCCTTCACGTCATTTGGCTGTGTCCCAGTGTCCCCTTCTCATGAGGACACCAGCATGTTGGCTTGGGCCTCACCGTGATGACCTCATTTTACTATTATTAATTCTACAAAGATCCTATCTCCAAATACAGTCGCATTCTGAGGTCCTGGGAGTCAGGGCTTCCGTATGCAAATTTTAGGAGGCATATAGTTAACCCCATGACAACAGGTATTGCCCTACTGCTATGTGATATACCACATAGTCCCGTGAGGTTTATATCCAGATATTAGAGCTCTGAAAGAAAAATGAAATTTTGTAACAGATTTTTCTAGAGCATTAGTGAAAATGAAATTTTATAACAGATTTTTCTAGAGCATTTGGAAGGCAAATGCTGGCATGTCTGCAGCATACTCTAGATCAGTGGTTCTCAACCTTCCTAATGCCACAGCCCTTTAATATAGTTCCTGTGGGTCACGACCCACAGGTTGCGAACCGATGTTCTAGATGATAAAGCACTGTGACATAAATTGTATGTGTTTGTGGCAACTCTGTTCTGTACACATCCCCTGCTAAGAAGCAAGGGAAATAGAACTCATGGAACATTCACGAGTTATAAAAAAAAAAAAAAAAAGAAGGCTCAATGCCTGTGGCTCAATCGGCTAAGGCGCCAGCCACGTACACCTAAGGTGGTGGGTTCGAATCCCCAGCCCGGGCCCGCCAAACAACAATGATGGCTGCAACCAAAAAATGGCCGGGCGTTGTGGCGGATGCCTGACTTGGGAGGCACAGGCAGGAGACTCACTTGAGCCCAGGAGTTGGAGGTTGCTATGAGCTGTGATGCCATGGCACTCTACCCAGGGGGATAGCTTGAGGCTCCGTCTCAAAAAAAAAAAAAAAAAATTCACGAGTTATTCAAGACCACACAGTTACTAAGCAGCGGGGTCAGAATGCAGACCCAGGTCCCCACTGCATCCTGCTGCCTCTCCCTTTCTAACAGCCCCTTCTTTCCATCTCAGAAATCTGAGGAGTATTCACACAAGCGGATGATGCTATTGTGTGCTAGAGTGGGACTCAGCCTTTGAGATTTCTGGGGTTCAGTGGCACTTTAATACTCACCTTTGAGGAGATATGGTGGCTTCTTTGGAAGGATAGGTGACTTGGAGTCGTAGGACTAAGGTTAAAGTTCTAGCTGTGCCATTTGGTAAGTTCATGATCCTGGGAAAATTACATAACCTGCTTTTTTGTTTGAATGCCTTAGAAGGCATCATCAGGGCATAGATAGGATGGTGGAAGCTGTCTGAGTTCACGTCTCTGCTCTGTCGCTTATTTGCTGTGTGACTTTGGGCAAATCACTTAACCATTCTGTGCCCCAATTTCTTCATCTATGAAATGGGGATGATGATTACGTAGTGATATGCTTACCTAATCTCTACCACTAGCTATCCAGATGGTGGTAAAAATCAGATAACACACTAAGTATCTGCAGGGGTTGACTATTTTTTTTTTCAACATGAAGATAATTATAATAACCTCACGACCTATCATGAGTATTAAGTGAGGTAACATATACTAAAAATGGTTTTTAAATTGCAAGTGTGACGCTAGGGTCCGTGGTAGAGCTGTACGAAAACTGAAACTGCTTTCATTCTGTTTTTCTTTTCCTCTGTCTCTTTCCTTTAAATACTGTCCCTGGACATGTTGTTTTCAGATCATTGTTCACTGTCTTTAAGATAAGTTGGCTAATTACCCTTTTGTAAGTCAATAAAGTATTGGAAGTTTATAATTGCTCAAGGAGAAATTCTAGCATCATAATCCCATAAGAAAGCATTATTTTCTAATTTGTAAGCCCATAATTATTCTCCAAAGCAGTAATAAGTTAATTGTTGAGGACAAGCAAGAGAAGCAGTAACGTGTAAAAACCTAAGTGCTTTCCTGTTTTTGTCAGTTTTTTCAAATTATAATCAGGAGTGAAGTTCCATCATGTTAACATCATTTCTAAACATTTTAGTTTCTTCTAATCTCATCCATTTTGAAAGCTCCCTGTTTATAAGACAATGACCATTGGCCTGAGCACTGTCAAGATGATTTAGCTCTGTTTACACATATTATTTCTGTAGGTTGAAGTACTCTTTACAACCTTGCACTACTTTTTTGTTTAAAAAGAAAAAAATTAGGTACCACGGTGACACCCACCTGTTGTCTCAGCTACTCCGGAGGTTGAGGTGGGAGGAGTATTTGAGGCCAGGAGTTCCAGGCTGCAGCCCTCATGCCTGTGGACAGCCTCTGCTGTACAGCCTGGGCAACCATGTTAGACCCCATCTCTAAACATATGCATATTCCAACAGTTGTAAAGGTTTGTTTTTCTGCTTTTTGTTGAAGGCCATTTTAAAGTCATCACTTAGTTGAATCATCATCGTAATTATTTTTCTTGATATCCATTGTTTAAAAGTCATTATCAGCTGGGTGCAGTGGTTCACACCTGTAATCCTAGCACTCTGGGAGGCCAAGGCAGGTGGATTACTTAAGCTCAGGAGTTTGAGACCAGCCTGAGCAAGAGCAAGTCTCTATTTCCACAAATAGAAAAACTAGCCAGGAATTGTGATGGGCTCCTATAGTCCAAGATCATTCAGGAGGCTGAAGCAAGAGAATCACTTGAGCCCAGGAATTTGAGGTTGCTGTGAGCTATGATACCATAGCACTCTACCCAAGGCAACAGAGTGAAACTTTGTCTTAAAAAAGGAAATACATAGACTTGGTACATGTAGCTCAGCGGCTGGGGTGCAAGCCATATACGCCAGAGCTGGCAGGTTCAAATCCAGCCTGGACCAATTACAACCAAAATATAGCCAGGAATTGTGGCGGGTGCCTATGGTCCCAGCTACTTGGGAGGATGAGGCAAGAGAATTGCTTAAGCCCAAGAGTTTGAGGTTGCTGTGAGCTGTGATGTCACAGCACTCTACTGAGGGTGACATAGTGAGACTCTGTCTCAAAAAAAAGGTAAAAACATAAAATAAAAATTAAATTAAAAGTCCCTAATTGCCTCCTGTCCTGGCTTTCTCCCCAGCTGGTGCAGCTTTTCTCTCGGCCACCCCTGCCTGTGAACTGCCTCTCCACCCCTCCGGTCCTCTTCATCACCAGCCAAGCGAGATCTCTGAGAAGCACAGAGCTGTCAGTGTCCTTCCCCGGCCTCGCCCTGCCTCCCTGAGAAGCCCAGCCGGTCGGCCTCAAGCTGCCCCACACAGAGCAATGCCTCAGCCTGCAAAGGCCACCAGTGGACGGGGCTGTCCGGGACCGAGCCCTGCCCATTTCCTCGGCGCCAAGGAAAGAACTAAATTCCACGTGCCTTCATTACTGGACGCGGACATGGAAGGTCAGAGCAGGGACTGCACCGTCCCTCTGTGCAGAATGAAGAATAAAACCAGCCGACCGTCTATCTATGAACTGGAGAAAGAATTTCTGTCTTAAATTAAGTGCCTTGTATTGGTTAAGCATTTCTCTCTTTGTTCTTTTTTTTTTTTAAGGTGAACAAATGAATATAATATATCTACCTTTGAATTGGTTCATGCTGCCGTGCTTTCAAAAGCTGTGACCATGTTACTAAATTAGTAATGGATAGGTAACTTCTCCAACAAAATGAATCTGATTGCTATTCGCCATTGTGGTTTTTTTTCTGGATACTTCTCTACTAACTTGAACTACACAAAAGTGTAAAGCAAGAAATGTGTACCCATGAAAATTATGCTGGGTAGAATTATCTTAAGCACAATTATAATATTTTGTCCTCATTTATATATATATATATATATATATATATTTTTTTTTTTTTTTTTTTTTTTGGCCAGGGCTGGGTTTGAACCCGCCACCTCCGGCATCTGGGACCAGTGCCCTTCCCTTTTGAGCCACAGGCGCCACCCGCCTTTTCTTTCTTTTTCCTTTCCTTTCCCTTTCTTTCCTTTCCTCTTTCTTTTCCTCAAAGAGCCAAGGGAGAGCTATGAGTTCTTGGCAAGAAAAATGTGATATTTGTAAGTAAAGGTTTTTTTTTTTAAATCTGATGACTTGAATAAATACAAAATCCTATTTAAACTACTTAACCCCAGCTGTAGGCTCATAATGCATAACTATGTCCAGTCTCACCTAAATTATGCAAGGATATTTCTCTAAAAGGAAATTTTACTGAATAAGTTATGAAAGTTTTACTGAATATAAATTATAAGCCTTTTATCCATTGGAATTCCAGAACAGAGTTTGGTCACTGACATTTAGCTGAGACTATATTGTATGCCCCTGGGCAAGGCTAATCTTTAGGTTTTTCTTTTACAAAGGGCTCTTCTGACATCAGTAGCCATTTATATGATATTTAGAAGTGACAGGTTTTTCATTCTTCAGTAGAATTTTAAAAAACTAAATTACACATGTTTGTAGGTATCACGTGTTGCAAACCATTATGGGCTTTAATTTTCTTTTTCTGTTTGAATCCATATTCTGATACAATCCCGAGTACACTCGAACACTGCCAACCCAATAAACAGACGTACAGTACTGTTAGAATTGAAGTATTTTGTCTCGATTTCACATTTCATGTACTTGTGGCTGTTAGACATCTCTGGAGATACAGTGGAAATGGCAACTCTTTCATGGATTACTATCAGGAGTGGGTGTCTAAAAAGGGTCTTTGCCTAGCAAGTCAGGATTTAAAGTGATTTAAAATTATTTATGACTCACTTCTATAATCATACATGTATGATATCAGTAGACTACTAGCCACAGAAATGGCTAGCCAGGAGCTGGGTAAATTTGCCGGTGTTTTGTTAAATCTATTGTTCTTTCCGTCTCTAGAATGTGGTTATTCAGAAGACAGACAATAAATGTGTAGAAAACAGACAATAAATGTGTAAGTTTTTCCATATAAAGAAAAATGAAATTAAAAACATTGCTTGCTATTTTATTTAAGATTATACCTTGGTTAAATCGAATAACTGGAATGTCAGCAATTTAAAATAAATTACACCAAGTGTGATGGAATATCTTACCTTATATAATAGGGGAAAGGGGAAGCCATATTCTTTGGCTCTTCTGGAACATCCTAGTCACCCAGCAGGCGCACCCAACAGATGACAGAGTGAGAGGACTCTGTGAACATAGTGCTTTTTTTTTTTGCCCTAATGGAAATAATCTTGCTTCTGGGATTCTTGCAACAAAAGCTCAGGTACATACTCCGTCTTCTTGTATTCTTATCTGTTATTCAATTTCACTTTCCAGCGGTTACTGAGTTACATAATAGAGACTTGGTTTCCTCAAAATGTTGTTACATTTGAAACTACGGTTAGCTGGTTTTATTCAGTGTTTTAGGAACATGTAACTTCAGCTGAGAGTAAAGGAAAGCCTTGCCTAAAATGATCAATCCATAAAAGAAAAAGGACAGAAACTAGGTCTACATTTTTGCTTCTACCAAAACATGCCTTGTATGTGTGTGCGTGCTTGTGTGTGTGTGTGTGTGTGTGTGTGTGTGTGTGTTATGTGGGTGTCCATCTATCTTTTCTGTCACCCCTCTTCCTGCCCCCATGAGCTTTATTTTAGTCAATTCTACATAGTGATGAATCTAGAAATAAAGCTACATTAAAAGATAGTTGCAATATAAGAATTGAATTTCACGTGTTACTGCACATAATTATTTTCTGCTATGATCCATTGTATATTTGTGATTTTCTATGCATGTTAGTAAACTTCTAGAATCTGGTTATTTATTTTTTTATAGGCTTAATAGCTCACTGAAAAGTAAATTAAGCTGATTATTGTTAATCAACAAGTAAGGTGCTCCCACTGCAGAAATGTAAGGCATGGACCTGACGCGCTGTATTATGAGGCCTTATGACTGTAAAAGATGTTTACATATGTTGTCTATTTTTTTAATAAACTTTTTATAGCTGGTCTATTTGCTCAATGGCTTTGATCTACTCCTAATGATGGTGATTATAGTTTGCAATGGTTTATTTTGTATTCACTAAGAAAAACTATGTTGATAAAGATTAGTGATGCTTAATGAGCCAGTCTTACTTACCACGCTACATTCATTGACGTGGAGATTACTAAGTGAGTCAGGGGATTAAATATTCCAAAAAAGTATAATAAATATTTTATTTAAAATGTTCTTTCTTTTTTTTTGCAGTTTTTGGCCGGGACTAGGCTTGAATCTGCCACCTCCTGCATATGGGGTCGGCGCCCCACTCCTTTGAGACACTGGGGCCACCCTATTTAAAATGTTCTAAGGTTGGATATGATTGCTTAAATCTGTAATCCCAGCATTTTGGGAGGATCACTTGAACCCAGGAGTTCAAGACCATCCCAGGCAACACAGTAAAACCCCATTTTTACAAAACAGTAAGTAAAATTAGCCAGGTGTGGCAAGCGTCTATAATCCCAGATACTTGTGATGCTGAGGCAGGAGGATTGCTTGGACCTAAGAGTCTGAGGTTGCAGTAAGCTGTGATCATGCCCCAGTGACAGAGCAAGAACCTGTCTCTAGGCTTGGTACCTGTGGCTCAATTGGCTAAGGCGCCAGTCACATAACACCTAAGGTGGCGGGTTCGAATCCCCAGCCCGCGCCCGCCAAACAACAATGATGGCTGCAACCAAAGAATGGCCGGGCGTTGTGGCAGGCGCCTGTGGTCCCAGCTACTTGGGAGGCAGAGGCAGGAGACTCGCTTGAGCCCAGGAGTTGGAGGTTGCTATGAGCTATTATGCCATGGCCCTCTACCCAGGGGGATAGCTTGAGGCTCCGTCTCAAAAAAAAAAAAAAAAAAAAAAAAAAGAAGAAGAATTATGCCATCTGGTACTGAGGAGATAGAGGGAAATGCTATTGATTGAAGTATAAATTGGTAGATTCCTTTTGGAGATAAACTTGTCAACATCCATAAAAATTTAAAATGTCCATTTCCTTTGATCCAGCACATGAGAATATATCATAGGAAGCTAATAGGACAAGGATGCAAATATAAATATAGAGGAATATTCTAAAGGATTGTTTATAATGGCAGAAAATTGGAAACATTCTAAATGTCTTTCAGTAGGAGATTTGTTCAATAAATTATGGTACATTTCCTGCAATGACTGTGCAGTCTTCAGAAGAGATTAGGTTAATCTTTACTGTTTGCCGTGGGAAGGTAATGATACCAAGTGAAGAAAGAAACAGGTTGCCGAAGAGTGTATGTAGTATGATCCCATTTATGTAAACTATGCACATTTAAAAGTATGGAAAGAGACTCAACAGAGATTATAGAGGTATTTCTAGAGAATAAAGTTACTGGAAACCTTTAATTTTCTTTATATCATCTATATTTAAAAAAAAATAGTGGTCAAGATAATTTTAAAAGAAGTGAAAATCATGTATAGTCAGAAAACAATCTTTTTTTTTTTTTTTTTTTTGAGACGGAGCCTCAAGCTATCCCCCTGGGTAGAGTGCCATGACATCACAGCTCATAGCAACCTCCAACTCCTGGGCTCAAGCGAGTCTCCTGCCTCCGCCTCCCAAGTAGCTGGGACCA
>CAUYQV010093259.1:0-11470 GCA_963574575.1 Galagoides demidoff | reverse complement strand
ATCAATCTGAGGGTACTTTGGTGACCATGGAGCAAACATCTGAAATTCGGGTTTACCTTAGAAAATATAAGGCATAGGGTCACTGCTCTGACCCTCAACAGACTTACAATCTAAATCACAATTGACATAGATGAAGATAAGCCCAAAGGAACAATAATCCTTGAACATGTAACAAACATGATTAAGAATTTATATTTTCAACCAGTTGTCTTTATCTCGTCATCAGCAGTTTGCAAATCCTACAGAGGTGACCAACCTGAAGCCTGCATGAACTGCATGTAAATTATATGAGGACTATTTTACTTATCTTTGGTGTAAGACATCAAGAAAATTATGCACAGATCTCTTTTTTACTCATTAGCTTTCATTAGTGTGTGTGTATTGAATGCACAGCCCCACTTTTCTTCTTCCAATTGGGCATCCTGTGTGACTCCTTAATGAAAGTGGATGTTAAGGCTTGGCACCTGTGGCTCAATCGGCTAAGGCGCCAGACACATACACCCAAGGTAGTGGGTTCGAATCCCCAGCCCGGGCCCGCCAAACAACAATGATGGCTGCAACCAAAAAATGGCTTGGCGTTGTGGCGGGCACCTGTGGTCCCAGCTAGTTGGGAGGCAGAGGCAGGAGACTCGCTTGAGCCCAGGAGTTGGAGGTTGCTATGAGCTGTGATGCCATTGCACTCTACCCAGGGGGATAGCTTGAGGCTCCGTCTCAAAGAGAAAAAACAAAAAAAACAAAAACAAAACAAAAACAAAAACAACATTGAGGTTTGAATACTTTCCTCAAAACTAATTTCTGATTTGGTTGACTTGTTTAATAGGTCTCTGTTATCTAATTATAATACACTATATCAACTGGAATTTTAACTATGCATAAAACATACTTTCTTTCTGCTATATTAATATTTGTCTGCATTGTTTTTCTTTCTGCTCATGAAGAAAGCAAGGCATCAATGCTGTAATTCTTACTTTATGCATTGTAAAATAGTCATTAAATTTATATATCTTGTATGTTGTAGGAAATAGAAGCTTCCTAGAAAATGAGATATGGCCTGCTTTTTTTGCTATCTTGTTGATACCATGGCTCCTGTGTAATACTGAAGTAATTGTTTTAGAATGTGACTATAGGTGGCGCCCATAGCTCAGTGGGTAGGGCGCTGACCACATATACCCAGGCTGGTGGGTTTGAGCCGGCCAGAGCCAGCTAAACAACAATAACAACTGCAACAACAACAAAAAAATAGGTGAGCACTGTGGCGGGTACCTGTAGTCTCAGCTATTTGGAAGCCTGAGGCAAGAGAATCACTGAAACCCAAGAGTTTGATGTTGCTGTGAGCTATGATGCCACAGCATTCTACCCAGGGCGACAGCTTGAGACTCTCTAAAAAAAAGAAAAAGAAAAAGAAATTTCACTATAATGAATGAAGTTGGTATTAAGTCTACTAAAGAATAGACGTCTAAGTCCCAGGATTACTTCATAACTGATGGACATGTTTGATAGCATAACTCTTTGTAGGAACCAGAAGAGGACAGGCTGAACTGCTTAATTGCATATTATTTGACGAGACTTCTTCCCAAATGTTAGAATCAATACAGAATATTTTGGTTGCTGGAATAATTAATTGTAGTTTTTGTTAATAATTGATAATGTATGCAGGGAAGATATACCCACATATGTGTTTTTCCTATGTGTTTATTGTGGTGTAACTGACAGGCCATCAACTATATTCATTTAAAATATATAATATGGGGCCAGGTATGGTGGCTTATGCCTGTAATCCCAGCACTTTGGGAGGCCAAGACGGGCAGATAGCCTGAGCTTATGAGTTGGAGACCAACCTGAGCTAGAGCAAGACCTCATCTGTAAAAATAGATGGGCATTGTGGTGGGCACCTGTAATGCCAGCTACTTGTGAGGCTGAGGCAAGAGAATCGCTGGAGCCCAAGAGTTAGAGGTTGCTGTGAGCTATGATTCTAGGGCACTCTACCAGGGATGACAAAGTGAGATTCTGCCTCAAACATAAATAAATAAATAGTATAATTTGGGTTAGGAACAGTGGCTCATACCTGTAATACTAGCATTTTGGGAGGCCGACATGGGTGGATTGCTTGAGCTCAGGAATTCAAAACAAGGTTAAGAAAAAATAAGACTTAGTCTCAGCTCGGCGCCTGTGGCTCAAGCCGATAAGGCGCCAGCCACATACACTTGAGGTGGTGGGTTCAAATCCAGCCCGGCCTGCCAAATGACAATGATGGCTGCAACCAAAAAATGGCCGGGCATTGTGGCGGGCGCCTGTGGTCCCAGCTACTTGGGAGGCTGAGGCAGTAGACTTGCTTGAGCCCAGGAGTTGGAGGTTGCTGTGAGCTGCAATGTCACAGCACTCTACCCAGGGGGACAGCTTGAGGCTCTGTCTCAAAAAAAAAAAAAAAGAAAAGAAAAAGTAAGACTTAGCCTCTACTAAGAAAGAAAAAGTAAAACCAGCTGGGCATTGTGGTGGGCACCTGTACCCTCAACTACTTGGAAGGCTGAGGCAAGAAAATCACTTATTCCCAAGAGTTTGAAGTTTCTGTAAGCTATGATACCACGCCAGTCTACCAAAGGCAACAGAGTGAGACTCTATCTAAAAAATCCCAAATGTATAACTTGATAAGTTAAAACAATTTAATATGTAGATACATGTGCAAAGAACATGTCCACAATCCATCCCTTCTCAAAAAGTTCTCTTCTTTTATCTTTTTTTTTTTTGTTTGTTTTTAACCCAAGCCATATTCTTACCCAGACTAGAGTGCCATGGCATCAGCCTAGCTCACAGCAATCGAAAACTTCTGGCCTCAATCCTGTGGTGTCAGCCTCCAATGTGATACTACTCTGAGGTGCACCACACCACAGAGCTAATTTTTCTTTTAGTACAGATTGGATTTCACTGTCACACAAGCTTGTGTCTTGAACTGAAGAGCTCATGCTCATGCAACATTCTTACCATACCCTCTCAGATGACTAGGATTTTAGGAAGGAAATACCATGCCCAGCCATTTTCAAGGACCTTTATCTACACACGTCAAGTAATTTCCCCTTCTTTTTTAATTTTTATTTATTTACTTTATTTTATTTTATTTATTTATTTGGAGACAGAGTCTTATTATGTCACCCTTGGTAGAGTGCTGTGGCATCACAGCTCACAGCAATCTCAAACTCTTGGAGTTAAGCAATTCTCTTGCTTCAGCCTCCCAAGTATCTGGGACTACAGGCACTCACCACAACACCCAGCTATATTTTTGTTGTAGTTGTCATTGTTGTTTAGCAGGCCCAGACCAGGTTCTAACCCACCAGCCCTGGTGTATGTGGCTTGCGCCCTAACCACTGAGCTACGGGCCCCCGAATCTCACATTTTATTTCTATTGGACAGGCTGCCTTAGAGGACTGCCTCCCTCTTCAAAGATCAGGCTGCATCCTCAAAAGACCAGAGTCGAGGAAAATTAAAAAGAATCTCAAACGTCAAATTATTGTTAGTATGTTGCTTCCATTTCTGAAAAACATATATTCATTGTATACACACGTATGTATATATTAGTAAGATTTACAAAAGGATATATTTTATGTTCAGGGCTCAATACAAATGTCCTCCAGGTAAAACTGCCTCCCAGAGCAGCACAAAGCCCAGTATAAAAAGAAATACAGCCTTTCTTAGGTAAAGGGCAAGTTGTAGTCAAGTCCCTTGACCAGGCAGCGCCAGTAACTCAGTGAATAGGGCACCCACGACATACACTTGAGGCTGGCAGGTTCGAACCCAGCCCAGGTCAGCTAAGGCAACAATTACAACTGCAACAACAAATAAATAAATAAATAAAAATTTAAAAAGTCCTTTGACCAGGAGGTGTGCCATATACCCTTACTCTTTGCCTATGAATTGGGAGATTATATACCACCTCCTGCATGAAGCCTGCTGTGATTATCAGTGCCTTCACCAGAGACTGGAAGGAATTTCACCCTCCTCTGAACAACCACAGCCTTTGCTTGTAACTCCCAAGGGCATTCATCTACAGAGTTGTTAAGTTATTCCTGGGTGCCTTTCAGCCGGGGACACCATCTTCCAGTAATTCACCAAAACGACAAGCACAAAGGGAAAAAGGAGAGGCACCCGATACATGTTCTCTAGGCCTTTTGGAAAACATGGAGTTGTTCCTTTGGCCATATATATGCGCATCTACAAGAAAGGTGATATTGTAGACATCAAGGGAATGGGTGCTGTTCAAAAAGGCATGCCACACAAATGTTACCATGGCAAAACTGGAAGAGTTTACAGTGTTACCCAGCATGCTGTTGGCAATATGTAAACAAATAAGTTAAGGGCAAGATTCTTGCCAAGAGGATTAATGTTCGTATTGAGCATATTAAGCACTCTAAGAGCTGAGATAGCTTCCTGAAATGTGGGAAGGAAAATGATCAGAAAAAGCAGGAAGCCACAGAGAAAGGTACCTGGGTTCAACTGAAGTGCCAGCCTGCTCCACCCAGAGAAGCCCACTTTGTGAGAACCAACAGAAAAGAGCCTGACCTCCTGGAACCCATTCCCTATGAATTCATGGCATAAAGCATGTAACATAGCACACAGGAGTACCGGTGGACCCATGCTTTTAGGTGCAAGAACCTATTTATTCCTCATGAGCTCATGGCATAATAGGTGTACAGCACAGCACACAGGATAACCAATTAGACCCCATGTACCGGTGATACAAGTTGCTGAAACCTATTTCCCATAAATTCAAAAGTCTAAAATTTAGACTTTAAATTTTAAATTATAAATTTAAATTTTAAATAAATTTAAAAATAATAGCCCTCTGCTACTGTGAAAATGTTTCTTGTTCATTCACTACAAATGTGATTTTTTTTTTTTGCCCAAAACAATTATTAAACTAAATTTTAATGTATCCTAAAAAAAAATAGTTATTCCTGGATGTTTTTACCCAGGTATCCTGATGCATATCAAAAATGCCTTGAAAGCAGAATCTAACTTTACTTAATAATCTGTCTCCAAACCTAGCACAAACTGAACACTCAGAGAATATATTTTCATTCGTTCAGTGGATATTTGTTAAAGTGCTACTCTATGGTAAGCACAGTGTCCCTGAAATATCCAGATGAATGTTATGATCATTATCCTACAAGAAAGAAAGAAAGCGCTCAGCGCCTGTGGCTCAAGTGGCTAAGGCGCCAGCCACACACACCTGAGCTGGCGGTTCGAATCCAGCCCAGGCCCGCCAAACAACAGTGACGGCTGCAACCAAACAATAGGGGGGTATTATGGCAGGCGCCTGTGGTCCCAGCCACTTGGGAGGAGGAGGCAGGAGAATCACTTGAGCCCAGGAGTTGGAGGTTGCTGTGAGCTGTGATGCCACAGCACTCTACCCAGGAGGACAGCTTGAGGCTCTGTCTCGAAAGAAGGAAGGAAGGAAAGAAAAGAAAAGGAGAGAGAGAAAGAGAGAGATGAAAGAAGGAAGGAAGAAAAGAGAGAAAGAAAAAGAAAGAAATTCAAGCCTAGAAACTGTCTTGTGGCCGCCTTCAGCCACTAGTTTGGTAGTTATCTCCTGTAGCTCAAGGCCAGAGGGGTGGGGCCTAAAGCCCTCTCCAATCAGAGATGACGCGTTAAAAACTGTCCGATCAGACGCACGTCAACTTAGAGGCGGATCCCAGGATCTGGAGCAGTACTTTTCTCTTGCTCTGAACGTCAAGCTGGAGTCCTGTCTTTACTGTGGGAGAATCCAGGCGAATCCAGGAGTCTTTGCTGTAACTTCTGTAACTCTCTGACCTGCAGGTCCTGGGAGATCTATAGGGAGGACTGCGGAACACTCCGGAAGCTGAGAAATGGTGAGTATGTGAGACCAGCTGTCCTTAGAGGAAGTGTTGTCTGGCTGGAGACAAAAGTGGCATGGGGGACCGGGGACTATATTACTTTACCTTTGGAGTCTTGTTTTTTTGCTTATTTTTTTGAGACAGAGTCTCACCATGTCTCCCTCAGTAGAGTGCCATACCGACACAGCTCACAGCAACCCCAAACTCTTGGGCTGGCTCAGCACCTGTAGCACGGTGGTTATGATGCCAGCCACGTGCAGCAAGGGTGGTGGTTCGAACCGGGCCCACCCCAGCTAAAACAACAATGACAACTGCAACCAAAAAATAGCAGGGTGTTGTGGCGAGTGCGTATACTCCCAACTACTCAGGAGGTTGAGGCAAGAGAATCGCTTCGGCCCAAGAGTCTGAGGTTGCTGTGAGCTGTGATGCCATGGTACTCTACCTAGGGCAATATAGTGAGACTGTCTCAAAAAAAAAAAAAAACAAAACAAAAAACCTACGTTGAGGTTTGGACACTTTTCTCAAAACTAATTTCTGATTTTGTTGACTTATTTAATATGTGTCTGTTATCCAATTATAATACACTATATCAAGTGGAATTTTAACTATGCTTAAAGCATAGTTTCTTTCTATTAACTTTGGCCTGCATTTTCTTTCTGCTCATGGAGAAAGCAAGGCATCAATGCTGTAATTCTTACTTTATTCATTATAAAATAGTCATTAAATACACATATCTTGTATGTTGTAGGAAATAGAAGCTTCCTAGAAAATGAGAGATGGCTTGCTGTTTTTTGTTGTTTTTTTGTTTGTTTGTTTGTTTGTTTGTTTGTTTGTTTGTTTGTTTTGAGACCGAGCCTCAAGCTGTCCCCCTGGGTAGAGTGCTATGGCATCACAGCTCACAGCAACCTCCAACTCCTGGGCTCAAGTTATTGTCTTGCCTCGGCCTCCAAAGTAGCTGGGACTACAGGCCCCTGCCACAACGCCCGGCTATTTTTTTGGTTGCAGCCATCATTGTTGTTTGGCAGCCCAGGCTGGATTCGAACCCACCAGCTCAGGTGTATGTGGCTGGCACCTTAGCCTCTTGAGCCACAGGCACCGAGCCATGGCTTGCTGTTTTTGCTATCTTGTTGATACCATGGCTCCTGTGTAATACTGAAGTAATTGTTTTAGAATGTTGACTACAATGAAGTTGATATTAAGTCTACTAAAGAATAGAAGTCTAAGTCCCAGGATTACTTCATAACTGATGGACATGTTTGATAGCATAACTCTTTGTAGGAACCAGAAGAGGACAGGCTGAACCGCTTAATTGCATATTATTTGATGAGACTTCTTCCCAAATGTTAGAATTGATACAGAATATTTTGGTTGCTGGAATAATTGTAGTTTTTGTTAATAATTGACAATGTATGCAGGGAAGATACACCCACATATGTGTTTTTCCTATGTATTTATTGTGGTGTAATTGACATGCCATCAACTGTATTCATTTAAAATGTATAATATGAGGTCAGGTACGGTAGCTTATGCCTGTAATCCCAGCACTTTGGGAGGCCGAGATGGGCGGATAGCCTAAGCTTATGAGTTGTAGACCAACCTGAGCTAGAGCAAGACCTCATCTGTAAAAACAGATGGGCATTGTGGTGGGCACCTGTAATGCCAGCTACTTGTGAGGCTGAGGCAAGAGAATCGCTGGAGCCCAAGAGTTAGAGGTTGCTGTGAGCTATGACTCCAGGGTACTCTACCAGGGATGACAAAGTGAGACTCTGCCTCAAACATAAATGAATAGATAAATAGTATAATTTGGGTTAGGGACAGTGGCTCATACCTGTAATACTAACATTTTGGGAGACTGAGATGGGTGGATTGCTTGAGCTCAGAAATTCAAAACAAGGTTAAGAAAAAGCAAGATTCAGTCTCTACTAAGAAAGAAAAAGTAGAACTAGCTGGGCATTGTAGTGGGCACCTGTAGCCTCAACTACTTGGAAGACTGAGGCAAGAAAATCACTTATTCCCAAGAGTTAAAGTTTCTGTGAGCTATGATGCCATGCCAGTCTACCAAAGGCAACAGAGTGAGACTCTTATCTAAAAAACTCAAAATATATAACTTGATAAGATAAAACAGTTTAATATGTAGATACATATGCAGAGAACATTTCCACAATACACAATTCTTTCCTTCTTAGTTTTCTCTTCTTTCATTTTATTGTAATTTTTGAATCCGAGCCACACTATTACCCAGACTAGAGTGCCATGGCATCAGCCTAGCTCACAGCAACCTAAAATCTGGCCTCAAACAATCCTGTGGTATCAACCTCCAATGTGAAACTACAGAGCTAATTTTCCTCTTTTAGTACAGATTGGATTTCATTCTCACTCAAGCTCCTGTCTTGAACTGATGAGCTCATGCAACACTCTTACCATACCCTCTCAGACTACTAGGATTTTAGGAAGGAAATACCATGCCCAGCCATTTTTCCATGACCTTTATCTACACATATACATGCAAGTAACCACCTTCTTTTTTTTTATTTTTACTTATTTATTTTATTTACTTCTTATTATTATTATTTATTTTTGAGACAGAATCTCACTATGTCTCCCTTGGTAGAGTGCCGTAGCATCACAGCTCACAACAACCTTCAACTCCTGGGCTTAAGCAATTCTTTTGCCTCAGCCTACCAAGTAACTGGAACTACAGGCACCTGCTACAATGCTGGGCTTTCTTTTTTGTTATAGTTGTCATTGTTGTTTAGCAGGCCCAGACGGGGTTTCAACCTGCCAGTCCTAGTGTATGTGGCTTGCGTCCTAACCACTGAACTATGGGCCCCGAATCTCACATTTTATTTCTATTGGACAGGCTGCCTTAGAGGACTGCCTCCCTCTTTAAAGATCAGGCTGCATCCTCAAAAGACCAGAGTCAAGGAAAATTAAAAAGAATCTCAAATGTCAAATTATTGTTAGTATGCTGTTTCCATTACTGAAAAACATATATTCATTGTATATACGTGTCTATATACATATTAGTAAGATTTACAAAAGGATATAATCTATATTCAGGGCTCAATACAAATGTCCTCCAGGTAAAATTGCCTCCCAGAGCAGGCATTTTACAGCCCAGTGTAAAATGAACTACAGCCTTTCTTAGGTAAAGGGCAAGTTGTAGTCAAATCCCTTGACCAGGTGGCACTGGTAGCTCAGTGGGTAGTGGGTAGGATGCCGACCACACATGGAGGCTTGTGGGTTGGAACCTAGCCTAGGCCCATGCTAAGAATGACAACTGCAACAACAAGAAATAAATAAAAATTTAAAAAGTCCTTTGACCAGGAGATGTGCCATATACCCTACACTTTACCCATCAGTTGGGAGATGATATACCACCTCCTGCATGAAGCCTGTTGTGATTGCCAGAGACTGGAAGGAATTTCACCCTACTCTGAACAGGCACAGTCTTTGCTTGTAACTCCCAAGGGCATTCATATACTGAGTTAAGTTATTCCTGGGCATGATTTTACCCAGATACACTGATGCATATTGAAAATGCCTTGAAAGCAGAATCTAACTCATACTTAATAATCCATCCCCAGGGATCAGCACCCGTGGCTCAAGCGGCTAAGGCACCACATACACTTGAGCTGGTGGGTTCAAATCCAGCCTGGGCCCACCAAACAACAATGACAGCTGTAACAACAACAACAAAAAAATAGCCAGGCATTGTGGCAAGCACCTGTAGTCCCAGCTACTTGGGAGGCGAAGGCAGGAGAATCACTTGAGCCCAGGAGTTGGAGATTTCTATGAGCTGTGATGTCACAGCACTCTACCCAGGGTTACAGTTTGAGGCTCTGTCTCAAATAATAATAATAATAATAATAATAATCCGTCCCCAAGCCTAGCACAAACTCAATACTCAGAGAATATATTTTCATTCATTCAGTCGATATTTGTTAAAATGCTACTCTATGTTAAGTACAGTGGCCCTGGAATATCCAGAAGAATAATGTTACCGTCCTTGTCCTACAATAAATAAATAAACAAATGAATAAACAAACTCCAGCCTAGAAACTGCACTGTGACTGCCTTCAACCACTAGTCTGTTGGTATCTCCTGTCACTCAAGGCCAGAGGGGTGGAGCCTAAAGCCCTCTCCAATCAGCGATGATGTATTGGAACTGTCCAATCAGACGTACAACGTAGAGGTGGATCCCAGGATCTGGTGCAGTATTTCTAACTTGTTGAGGGAGTCAAGCTGGAATCCTGTGTTCACTGTGGTTTTTCCAGGAGAATCCAGGAGTCCTTTCTGTAAGCTCTGTAACCCTCTGACGTGCAGGTCCTGGGAGGACTGTAGAACATCCTGGAAGCTGAGAGATGGTGAGTGTATGTGACCAGCTGACCTGAGAGGGATTGTTGTCTGACTGGAGACAAAAGTGGCTATGGGGAACCAGGGAGCATGTTACTTTAGCCTTGTAGTTGTGTTTGCTTGTTTTTTGAGACGGAGTCTCACTATGTTGCCCTCAGTAGAGTGCTGTACCGACACAGCTCACAGCAACTTCTAACTCTTGGGCCCGTAGCACAGCAGTTATGGCGCCAACCATGTGTAGCGAGGGTGGTGTGTTCGAACCAGCCCATGCCAGCTAAAACAACAATGACAACTGCAACCAAAAAATAGCCAGGTGTTGTGGCGGGCACCTGGAGTCCCAGCTCCTCGGGAGGCTGAGGCAAGAAAATCACTTAAACCCAATAGTTTGAGGTCACTGGGAGCTGTGACACCACAGCACTCTTCCCAGGGTGACAGCCTGAGACTCTGTCTCACAAAAAAAAACCTTGGGCTTAAGGAATTTATAATAATATATTTGACTTAAATTTGTTTTGTTGTTGTTGTTGTTTTTGTTTGTTTGGGGCCCAGGCTGGGTTTGAACCCGCCACCTCTGGCATATGGGGCTGGCGCCCTACTCCTTTGAGCAACAGGCGCAGGAATTCAGGGCTCTCAATCACTTGCAGCCTAATTCCCTTTCATGTATTTTATTACCGTACAGGGAGAATTGTTCCCCAACCCCCTCATTTTCCAAAAGTCTGACACGGCTCATTCTAAATCTATCTCTCTTGTTTCCCTAGTCTAACTCTTCTAGATCTTTCAGTAAAATCCTAAGCTTTTTGTTCCTTTCTCATTTTTTTCAAATGCCAACTTCCCATCCATTTGACATTATCATTTTTTTTCTTTATTACTCATTTCAAACAGGTGCAGTATTTTTGTTGCTTGCTATTTCTTTATGTGACAATGGGTGATTGTTTCCCAAATTTTTGGTTTTTATGAATTTCTGAACATGTCTCCTATAAGAAGAAAGCAGACAGGCTCGGCGCCTGTGGCTCAATTGGCTAAGACGCCAGCCACGTACACCTAAGGTGGGCGGGTTCGAATCCCCAGCCCGGGCCCGCCAAACAACAATCATGGCTGCAACAACAAAAAAAATGGCCGGGTGCTGTGGCGGGCGCCTGTGGTCCCAGCTACTTGGGAGGCTGAGACAGGAGACTCGCTTGAGCCCAGGAGTTGGAGGTTGCTATGAGCTGTGATGCCATGGCACTCTACCCAGGGGGATAGCTTGAGGCTCTGTCTCAAAAAAAAAAGAA
>CAUYQV010093258.1:0-15859 GCA_963574575.1 Galagoides demidoff | reverse complement strand
TACACCTAAGGTGGCAGGTTCGAATCCCCAGCCCGGGCCCGCCAAACAACAATGATGGCTGCAACCAAAAAATGGCGGGGCGTTGTGGCGGGCGCCTGTGGTGGAGGCAGGAGACTCGCTTGAGCCCAGGAGTTGGAGGTTGCTATGAGCTGTGATGCCATGGCACTCTACCCAGGGGGATAGCTTGAAGCTCCGTCTCAAAAAAAAAAAAAAAAAAGAACTAAGAATGCAAAAGTCCGGATTATAAAAATGATCGTGGCATTGCCATAAAGTGCTGGACACTGTGCTAAGCTTCCTATTCCCCCAACTTTATGGCCATTACAATGTAAACTTTATCACCTACACTTTACAGAGAAGGAAACTGAGGGTTAGAGGAGGCAAGGTACTTGCTGGGAGTCACACAGTTAGTGGCCAACTCCAGGGCCCCTGCAGCCACCCACTGTGCCACCTCCCGCAGGTGTGCCTTTCTGGCATCTTGACTTTCCTTGGAGGCTTTTTCGCAACTTCTGTTTGGCAAAGGGGAAAAATCTAATATTTGAAGGATAATGGAAAAAAGGGAGGAAGGGAAGAGAAGAAACGGAATGTAAGAGCCAAGTTGGCCCCTGTAATAAAATGTCATCCCACAAGATGTAAGACAACAGTCTTTAATAGACTTCGAGATTCAATTATCTCTTTATATTTGCAGCAGACTCGTCATCGTCTAAATCATCCATTCACCGTAAACACACCCTAATTCACGAATAGAATATAAAGCAAATCATGTTTGAGAGCTCTGGCGCTTCTGAGCCATTGCTCGTCAGCCTTCTCTCCCAAGGGAAGGTGGTTAATAAAAGCCTTGGGCACTGCCTCTAGGTCAAGGCCAGGGGGCTGTCTCATAGACATCTGCCTGAGAAGTGCGCTCTGACTCAAGGCTGCATCAGTCTTTCCCACTCTGGGACTTTTGACGTATGTTCTTTGCCTTCTGTCCAAGCCACCCTCTCTCAAGCCCTCAGAGGAAAGACAGCAACTCCTGACTTCCTCTAGATCATTCTCATTTTTTTTTTCCCCAGAAGACTTTGCAAATGGGATCTCTCTAGTGAATAGCCAACACATTCGATTTTTCTAGGTAGCTGGGCCTTCCTATTCACAGGCACCAGCCTTGCCAGATCTTTCCTGCCCCTATGAACTAGCTCCCAAACCCCACTCCTCATGGCATATTTTATATAATGTGTATAGTATATATATTTTCTACTATATAAATATATATAAGTTCTCTTTGAGTTACAAGAATAATGCATGTTCATTGGAGCATATTATTCAACAGACTTGTAGAAAGCAAAAGTTCCAGATGCTCCTCTACCCCAATTCCACATTCCTGAGTGAGCCAGAGTGACCAACACTCTCATGAGTGTCTTTCCATACATTTCTCTGGATTCACGTAGCTATTCGAGGTTCCCTTTGCCACAATTTTTGCCTCTTTTGCAAATGTGGGTTCATGCTACACATGTTTCTGAACCACAATTTGCTGTTCAGAATTTTAAAAATATCATCGACATCTTTTCAGGTCTAATAAAGACATCTGATTCGTTCTTTCCAATCACGTTGCATAGGTGACATTATGTAGTATGACTGTAGCATCATGTCCCCAAGCATCTTGTGTCCCTTGATCCTCCCAGATACTACAGCAGGCCTGGCCCCTCGTGCCTATGAATGTCATGGTTTCCCTCCAGTTACACACTGCCTATCTTTGGCAAGGCTCTTTCCAGGCTGGCCAGTCTGGGGAGGGGAGGAGAGGGGAGTCCTTACCCATATGATGTTTTTAAGAGTAGTCCATGCCAGGCTAATCCTGGCCGCTCAGGCAGAACCCAGACAGACTTGTAAAAAAACAGGTCTCACTCCCATGAAATCTGGACTTTCTCTTGGCGAAGGAAAAGGAAAAAAACATAAAGCATAACTAAATCCTTAAGACATCATAAACAGGCATGCAAAAATACTACATATAATTCCAGGCCTAAACCCAATCCCTACCAGAAAGACTTAGGAAAACAATCCTGGAGAACACAAAAGACGTTGTTTACCAAAGAAAGATTTTTATAACGCTGCCGCTGCATTTTATTAGTGAGGGAAGAGGCGTGAAGGGGAGACAGGCTACAGAAGATTTCTGTGCTCATTTCAACTGAATGCTAAAACACTCTGGGTCGGAAACGTTTCAGAACGGGAAGTAAATTCTTTGAGACAATCTGGTTTTCTAGAGCTCTTTTATGGAAGTCACATTCGAATAGTTTTAGAAATCAAAATGAAATCTCACAAAACCTATTAAGAGTTTGTCGCCTTTAGAACCAGTTATTCCCTTGCTGGGACTCTATCCTAAAAGAAAAATCAGGAACGCCAGCAAAGATGCATAAATAAGCTGTTTAATCCCAGCACTACTACTATGTTTAAAAAAAAAAAAATAAAAGTAAAAAACAAGCTAAATGGTCTACAACAAGAAAATGTAATAGTACACACAACTATTAGAAGAGATATTCACAAAGCATCCAATACCAAGGATGAATGTTTATGTTGTGATGTTAAGAGGTAGAAAATTATATATTAAATCTACGTAAAGATACACATAGAAAATACAGCAAGGAAACAGACCGACAGAACCATCTGCCATTCTTTTTCTCTTTCCTGTAACTTAAACATTTTCTAAAATGAACCCGCATTACTTTTTAAATGGATTCAATGAAGCCACACACAAAAGACAGAAGTGACTCTACTGACTAATTTTAGGATTGTGGGCTGGTAGGTATGAGAAGGGATGGGCGTGAATAAAGCTAAACGTTTTCTGGGTTGTGGAGCAGAGACGGAGAGATTCTCCTCACTCTTTGGTATCTTTAAGGATGTGAACCCTGTAGAGAAATAAAAACCTCCTTCAGAACAATTAGCACACAAAGGAAGCTTAATAACATCGACTAGATGACCTTTCAGTTCCCTCAACATTAGTATGTACTTCCTGTGTGCCAGGCTCTGGGGGAAATGGCAAACCTCGTATTCTAGTTTCTTAAGAAAAAAACAAGGCTTTGTCCCCATCGTATCTGACAAGTAGCACTTTGATTCCTTCAATTTTCCTTCTATTTTTCTCATAAAGGCAAGAAAGGAGGAGGAGAGGGGGCAGAAAGAGAGGAGGGGGGAGAAAACAGACGAGGAGGAGAAGGAAGAAATGGAAGAGGAGGAGGAGGACCAAACACACAAGTGGAGATTTGCAATGGACATCAGGAAAGAACATACTGGAAGTAGTCTGAGGACCTTCGACTGACTCTGCTCGGAGTGTGTGTTCATTAGCACCGGCTCTGGGAAAGATGCAACCAAGCGGGTCTCAAACTAAGGTTTGCAACTTCTCCTGTCTGTTCTGAAAGTTTTTGACTGAGGTGGGGTCTTAGGACAGTAAACGATTACTTCCTTCCATAAATACTATGTGTCACACTCTTTTAGGAGCTGGGGGTTAGAATCAAACACAGTCCTTGCACTAGTGGTACTTACATTCTAATGCAGGAGACAGGCAACAAACAAATAAAACTATAAACTAAAGAAAACTATAAACTAATATTATTCAAGTCATGATCACCGCTATAGAAAAAAAATAAATAAAAAAGACTAGGGGACTAGAGTAACAGTCTAGAATTCTTTTCTAGATAGAGAATTAAGAAAAGCCCCCCTAAGAAGGTGACATTCGAGCAGAAAACAGAATAAACTAATTGAGTGATAGACGTTTCTGGGGTAGGGGGTCTATGTTGAAAGAGCAAGTGCAAAGGCCCTGAGGCCATAGTGTGACCAGAAAAGCAATCCGGCTGGAGCAGTATGAGCAAAGAGGAGAGAAGATGAACACAGAAGTCAGATGTAGCTAGAGGCTAGATCATGTAGGGTCTTGTAGGGCGTGGTAAAGGCCTCTGATTTTGCTCTAATAGCGATGAGAGGCCACTGGATGGCTTTGAGCTGGGGAGTAAAGCTCCCTGATTTAGGTTTAAAAGGTTCATCTGGCTACCAGGTGGGGACAAAGAGTGTAAACACAAATGTGGGCTAAGAAGCTGTTGCAGAAATCCAGTGAATGATGGTGGGCATGGTGAAAAGCAGTAGGATCCAAGGCGTATTTTGAAGATGCAGCTCGTGACGGAATGCGGGCAAAGCAAAAAACAAAATCGAGGTAGATGCCAAGGTCTTTGGGCATGAGAAACTGAATAAATGGTGGTGCTGTTTAGTGATAGGGGAATTCTGGGGGAGGGGTGGGTGTTTTGTTTTGAGGGGACATAGCAGATGCGGTTGGTATGCAGCCCATATCCCTCCAGCCTTACGGCATCAGTGCCGGCTGGTTGACTCTCAGCTGCCCCACCTGCATCTCTTTGCCTGAGGGCTTTCTCCCAAGCTGCAGAAAACCACTCTGCCCGTGTGCCCAGCACAGCGCATTGGAGCAGCCGTCAAGCACTGACATTCGGAAGTTGGTGGATAAATACCCTAGGTGGTGTACAAATACCCCAGCTCCCTTCCCTGGGCGGGAGTGGGGAAACATTGGGCAATTCTGAGATTTCCCAGGGTTCACAGTGGGACCGAGCGCCAGTTGCTCACAGGAGGGCCTGGCTTGACAGCGTATCCTTTAAAGGCCTTTCTCCCTTTCCCGGTCATCCTTCCCAATTCCCTACACCAAGGGTTCCTGCACATTCCAAATAAATGACTTACACTTGAATCTAAACTAAGACGGGAAATCTAGAACAACTTCCAGTTCTTTATACTGCATTCTTCTTTTCATCTGCTAATCTTGCCTTCTGGTCATTCTTTCTCACCGCCTCTATCAGAGCAATAGTAGAAGCAGCAAGATAATTGACGAACCTGATCACATATGGTCGGAACCAAATGGAGTAATTTTAGTAAACCACATTGCCCCCCGACCTCCCCATCCCAATCCCTGGGCCCACTAATAATCAGCTTCCTTTTCTTTCTCAACCACTCAAGTGCAGCCGTCCCACCTTGCTTTCCTAATTTCAAAACCAGCAAAGGAAAGAAAGGACAGTGATCTGAGAAAACCCAGAAATCTGTCAAAGGAAAGAAACCGGAGTATGAAGGGTTCTCCTGTCCCCTCCTTCACTACATAGTTCAGCAAATGCCTGGAGACAGGAAGGCCACAAACGATTAGCAGCCACATCAGATGCTATTTATGAAGCGTTGACTCCATGAGGAATTAAATCTCTCATCAAAAGCCAGGGACAGAGAGGCCTGACTTGCCCTATGCCATCTCTCTTAGGGAAGCAAGCTTGTTGAGACAGTAGTATTTTATGTGTCACAAATGATTCAGATTCATCCCTTTCTGTTTTCCTTCTGTTGCTATGGATTGACTGTGGTGTTTTTTTAAAAAAAAAAAAGCAAAGCTGCACAAAGATCTTTGGGTTTGAGCAACAACAACAAAAATAAAATTGCTTGGTACAAATGAACTGCTGTCAACATCCATCAGGCACTGTGTAAACATGATCATCCTCTCCACAAATGAGAAGATAACAGGTGCACAGTCTCACTGGCAGGGAGGATGCTGGAATCTGAACCCCTAGCATATCAAAGGGCGCTGAGTCTGGGCATAGACTCTGGAATCAGTCAGATCTGGGATCAAACCCCTGGTTAGCCATTTACTGAATGTTGGCTTTGGGCATGTAGTTTAAACCCTCTTTGAGCCTTGGTTTCCTCATGAGCTTCGGGGAGATAGTATACCCACTCATAGGGGGCTGAGTAAGGGCTAGCGATGAGCAGAATAGGCATTCTACCCATAATAGTTCCCATCTCTAGTCAGCCGAAGGCAACCTGGAAAATCCAACCCAACTCATTAAAGGCCTGAGCAAGGGCAGCTCAGGGATTCTTGAGGCACAAGGAATTATCACTGAGAAAAGAAAAGATGATCTCCAGGATTAAAGGTTCTTCCCCAGGCCTTTTACAAAGGCCCCTCTTCCCAAGGCCCCCTGTACTGCAGCATGTGAATTTCCTGAAGTCCTATCTCCTTAGCACGGATCACAGGGTCTGGTACATAGTAGCGCAGCAGGCTTGGTGCTGTGGAGATAGATAGGCCTGGCTCAAGTCCACATTCTGCCACTTGCTTCTGAAAAACTTCCTTCCTTGAGCTTCCTTATCTTGAGCCTTGAGTATCCTTCCCTGGAAAATGGCTAATGATATCTACTTAGAAGTGTTATAAATATGAACTGGGAAAAAGAGATGTGGAGCCTAACACAGTGCCTGGCACACGACAGACACTCGAAACTGGTGCCCTTTGTTCATATACAATGAATAAACTCATGGATAAAAATAACTCCATTCAATTAACAATTCACACTCCCCCCACACAAAATAAAAACATGCCATATCACATTTTCCTCTCGGTATATGAAGATGTAGCCCCGGATAGTTTTATACTGGCAAAGGTTTATTCCAGCTCTGATTCTGTGCAGCATAATCATTGCGGGCTCTGATCTGTAATGGGGATGCAGTGTGCCTACCCTCACCTCCATCCCAACCCACGTAAGGAAAATCTGGTAACAAATAACGCCAAGGGACTCTCACTGCATCTCCCCCCAAATGTATATGAATGCACATGACATTCTCCACTTTATAGTGGAAAAACAAGATGGACACCACCTTAACAACTGACCCGAGTTAAGATCACTGGTAATGAGACATACTGACGTCATGTCCCCCTGGTAGGACACACCGAGAAAGGCGCATCACTTGGGTGATGTTCTTTCGAAAACGTCAGAACCCCAGTGTATATGTGTCATCAAAGAGAGAAAAATCAGGCAGATGCAACTGAGGAACAGACCACAAAATAACTGATCGGTACTCTTCAAAAGCGTCAAGGTCATGAAAGACAAGAAAATAATGAAGCACTGTCACAGATTGGGGAAGATATAAAACCAAATGCAATGTGGGTCTCTGAACTGGATCTGAATAAAGTTTGCTGTTCAGTTTTTAAAACTGCTGAAGGTAGTCTCAAAGAGGGGGGGGTAAATATTGATAAAAGATCCAACCACAAGGTTCATGGAAGACAGAAGGCTAATCCCAGGAATTTGGCTGAACAATTGGGAGGTGAGGAAGATTTATGATAGGATTAAAGTCTAAGCTCCATGGTGCTTCTTTTTCATTTTTTAAACCTGAGCCCCAATGGCATTTTCTCTCCCTCATCCCTATCTCTTCAAATCCAACCTAGAGTGAGAGGATAAATCCGAGCCACTTCACCAGGTTTTCACAGAAGCATAATTTGCTCCTGATATTTTCATCATTATCAATATAAATATCAGGTGGCCTAAGATTAGATAGCTTATTAGACATAATATGTCGTTTAAGTGGAACTGACAAATTGGGATGTAGCTCTTGAGTCAGGATTTTCTAAAAAGCAGGCCCCTTGCTCCTCAGGGACAAGGGGACCCCCTCATGTACAATTTAGGTTAAGTTTTGAGTTTAGAAGTTGCACATACATAGTTACCATTCAATAAAAAAAAAAAAAAAGAAGTTGCACAGGAGCCCAAGTACAACTTCAGATTGGAGGAGAACTGGATCCCAGGAAGGGAAAGTTACTCAGGTTCACATACTTGACACAACCACTGCAGGACACCACCCTGCTTCCTCCCGGTTGCTATTATTGATTACAGCCCTATTCTGACCAAGAACAAGACCAGCCCACAAGTGTTTACCCAGCACAGACATGTGCTGCTGGACATCTGAATCACTCTTCAACACTGAAGCCTCAGCCTAAGTACCAGGAAATGTGTTCTATAAGATGCAGGTACTGAGGAAATGTTTAGCTGGAGTGTGAGTCTAGGTGTGCAGGTATGGCTTGGATAAGACTTCCAGAACCTATCTCTGGAGTTGTTCTCTATCACTTCCATTTTCCTTAACCATTCCTCTGCTGTCCACTCCGTGTTTCCCCTGCCTCTCTCCACTGTGTCTTTGCCCACATCTTGTGCCTCCAGGTTCATTGTAAGTAGCATTTGATCCCCTGACCTTCCCTAGCCTTCCTGTTTCAGTGCACTTGAGATAGTAACAGTTTGGGGGCCCGCAGAATCCATCCATTCATGCACCTACAGAGTCAATCGTTCATACATCAGAGACTATTGGGAACTCTGGGGATACAGTAACACACAAGAGAGATAAGATATTTACTTTTGTGGAGCTTACATATTAGTGGAAGGAGACAGTCAATATACAAATGAATAAAGATACAATGATATTTTCTTATTCGTACAAGACAGTAGTAATGATGGGTGTTGTGATGAAACTAAATCAGGATTATATTATAGGGAGTAACAGGAGGTTACTTACTTTAGCTTGGGTCGTCAAAGAAGGGTCTATTTGAAGAGATGACATTTAAGCTTAGGCCTAAACAAGAGAAGGCCAGTCATGTAGGTTGAAGACAGATAGTATATCTGGATTGTAGCATGTGGAAAGGTAGAGAGCAGTCCCAGATTGAGTCCGGATCACGTAGGTTATAGTAATTAGCATGGGAAAACATTGAATAGTGCTAGACAGAGGAATGATACAGCATAATCTAATTTATGTCTTAAACAAATATTCAGGCTGCTGCTCTGTGGTGAATGAACTGAGATGGCAGAAATGGATCACAAGATTAGAAGCAGACCTAATTAAGAGGGTGTTGCAGTTAACCAGGTAAGGGATGATGGTGCCTGCGTTAGGGTGGTAGAGATGAGAACATGAATTAATTTAGGATCTGCTTTAGAAGAAATGCAAATAGAACTTGATGGGTGAGCTGTGGGGAATAAAGACATGAGGGAATCGAGACTGTTCCCAGGTTTTTCCCTGAGCACCCTAATGATGCACCACTAGCTGAAGTAAGGAACCCTGGGAGAGGAACTGGGAGAAGACAAGTTTGAGAAAGTAATGAACCAGCTGAAGCTACCATCTCATCCTTTATAAGTATCACCAGACAAAGAACTATAAGACAACAAACTTTGCCTTCCTTTTCAATTCATTGGTAAACAGGAATAAAGTAAAAGACAACTGAATAAAATATTCATTCTTTTGTAAAACACTCTTATGTTCATGGGTTTGGTAGTAGAGCCACATCTCGCTAGGAAGGCAGTAGTAGTCAATCACCATGTCCCACCACACAACGGTTCAGGGGGCAAACTAATTAAAAATTTAATCCCATGATTTTCATCTTAATCTCTTTTTCCCATTAGCTTTGATCAATGCCCACAAATACAAGTTAGCAGAACTTTTCATTTAGATAAGTGACTGAGTGGGGTACCTAATTAGTCTTTTAGGAACCAATGGATAACTAAAACTTATATGCTAATTATTAAAAACCACACACTAATTTTCAAAGCATTCTATTAATAAAAAAAGCTGTATTTCTATTACCAAATGTAATGCCCTTTCTATGTTACACTCACCAGCTGCTCAAACCTGTTTCTCCTGATTTCAGTGGTCAAGTTGCAATGTAGGTACACACTGTATTTAGGAAATGTACACACAGCCTTACCCTGCACTCAACAGTAAAAGCTGTGCCAAACAAGATTTCATGTACTTCTCAGCTACCTGAGGAATTCTACTGCCAAAAAAGGAAAAAAAAAAAAATTGGGCTAGAAGCCAAACAAAACAAGAAAGCAAACCTGAATGCAGGGGTTGCTAGGAGGGAAGGCCAACTCTGCAGCCTGTTCCAAAGCCAAGATGAAGACTATGGCTCTGCTTACCAGGTCTGCAAGTCAGGAGATACTCATTTGGTTACTGTCCTTTTTTAGTGACTGTCCTTTCTTATCATCTGTAGAAAAATTTCTACTGCCGACACACAACACCTATTTCAGTGACAACATCCTTAAGTTCCCTCCAGCAAAAGAGGTCTTCTTTTTTAAAAATAAAAGTCAACCGCTCTGTTTCTCTGTAGATTTTTCAGCCTCTGTAACAGTGCTTGCTCTACTTGGATTTTCACTACCATTTCAATAAAAGGGTGAGAAGAGGGAAGAATGGGGACTTCCATTAATGGAAACTACTCAGTAAGGATTGTTCGCGCTGGACACGGCCTCAGAAACAAGAAGAAAGCTTAACAGACAGCAAAGGTGGGGCTGAACGGGTCCGGTTTAATGGATAAATCTAAAGCAGAAAGAAAATGGTTTTCAGGCTCCCTCTACACACACACATTGTATAGCCGTGAGCTCCTGGCTAGCATCATTGTCTCTGTGCACCCATTGCATCTGTCGCTCTCATCAGCCCAATAATAAATAACTGGGCTCTGGAATGAGTTTTCATCACGAACTTAGAGGACCCTCCTCCTTACCCACCTCCCTCTTCTGTCCCTCCCTCCCATCAGTCCCACTCAGACACCTCTTACGAAGACGGCCCTTCCTTTCCTCCCTTTCACCAAAACGCCGCGGGAGGAAGACCCTGGGAGCTGCTCTGTCAGGTTACCCTGAGGCAATCCGAAGAGAGAATAAGGAAGAGGGCGAGGTAGACACGTGCAAGAAACTTCCTCTTATTCTTAGCTTCCAGGGGTCTCCAAGGCAACCGGCGGGGAAATGACGTAGTTACACCGGAAGCGGAAGTTGCCCATTGGTCTAGGTTGCGGCCATGTTGTGTGTGGCAAATGCAGAATTCCTGGCCCCCTGCTGAGATGCTGCGCAGACCAACTTTCCTTTCTGTCTTATCCTGTTCGTTTAGTGACTAAATGAATGTTTATTAGCGATTCGCTGTGTTCAATGCCAGAATGCAGGGAACGGGGTGGACCAAAGTCCAAACTCCGTAGCTGAGGACGCTGAAGGATTAACCACCCAGCAAGTTGAGGGTTTCAATACCAAGCCCAGGGAGCACTCAGCACTGTGCCTTGAGCACGTGGGTCTGCTAGGCTGAGACATCTTGGAGGCTTCTTTTACTTTAGTTAATTGGACTGGGGCCACAGCTGGCTAGAGCAATGGGGAGATAGTTGGGAGATAAGTGGTGGTGGATTGATGTGTGGAATGTGCAGAGTTGGGTGAGGCGAGAGTTTGGCAGAGATCCCTGGTGGAGAGAATACACGTTGGGAAAGAGATTTAGGACAGAGCTTCAAAAGCTCTTTTAGTAAAAGAAGGGAAGAAAAGGAGCAGACAGCTTGGGAGAAAATGGGGACAATGTGGCATTGGTGTGAGCAAGTGCCTCAAGGGGACTGGTCAACTGCATCGTTTCTGTTGAGAAATTAGTGGGATGGAGACTGAGATATGTCATGACCAACCAGGCACTGCCATTAGCTAGAGCAGGTTTACTAGAATATTGGAGAAAGCCTTGGTGGAGGTGAGTTGAAGAATAAATGAGGGTAATAGAGAGAAAATGGGGATAAATGGGTAGAGATAAGCCTTCCCAGAAGTGGCCTGTGAAGAAATGAGAGTGATGCTGGGAGGAAAATGTTAAGATTGGAGAAACATAAGGAGGAATGATACCCTCTGAAGTCTATATGATCAACTTTCACGTTATCTCATTTTCTTGAGGCATTTTTACCAAACTGAGGTAGCATTTTGTTCCTGGTATAGTGTCTTGGCAGGCAGATTGAGATGGTCTAGACCTTGCTGATCATCTTTTCTCCTGATTTGTTTTCCATTTCTTTTTGAAGGGCAATGGGATGCTGACCCTATTCCATAGGGAAATGTCTGTTCTGAAAGTGGAACCAAAGGTCAACTGTTAAAAATACATTGGGACTTCTGCTTCCAGGAAAATGGAGTAAATATACTTTCCCCTCTATCTCACACAAAATAAAATTAAAAACTCAGGTCATCATATATAAAAGAAACATAAGACTTTACAAGGTGGAGAAAGGTAAAATGAGTAGGAACCTTGGAACCCAAGCAGCACCATGGTTGCAAATTCCTTGGGTTTTCTATATGCCTCATATATTCCAGACCTGGAGCTAAAAAAGCCAGTGGCCCAGAAATGCTAACAGTTGTGTGTTAGCACAGGAGGTGGGGGGTGGGGGGTGGGAATCTGATCTCTCTAGTTAAAGGAATAGGAAAGGGGAAACCTAGAAGACAGAAAACTCTTGGACAGTAACTATTCTACACTGGCTGGATACCACTAACAAAAACAGTGCTCCCCTAAACCTACTGATATGTTTCTAAATGTTTATAGAGGAAATAGTTAGGACAATTATAAGTGGAAGAAGGTAAATGCATTTTCACTCAAACCAGTAGACTGTGGTGTCATTTTTACATATATTAAGTTATATCATTATGTATATATTAAAACACCTACAGTAACCAATAAAAAGGATAAACAGACACTCAAAAACACTGTTAATGAAAGTAATTCAGAGGAATACAAGGAAAAAAACCCCAAGTGACAGACAACAAAAACCACAAAATGGCAGACTTAAGCTATTTTTTATATCTAACATACCAATAATTACATTAAATGTAAGTGGCCTAATTATGCCAATTAAAACACTGGTAATAAAGTCAGTCTCTGGTAATAGGATAATGATATTATCCATGGCCTTTTGATTTTTGTTTCCCACCACCCCTGGACCCTGAGACTCTTGATCAAGTAAGGCAAAGTTGACTGAGGATGGCTTGTGCCAAATCAGAAAACAAAGTTGGAATTTTATGTTTAAGATGTGTGGTAAGCTCACACAATGGATTTTCTCAATTTATCAATTAAAATTCCTTTTGAGTTGTTGGGAAGGTAGTTGGAAAAACATGACCTGATTACATACTATCTGTAAGAAACTCACTTGAAATATAACAATATAGGCAGGTTGAAAGTGAAAGGATGGGAAAAACTATGTCATACAATCAATCAAAATAAGACAGGAGGGACATGGTAAATGATAAAAGGGCCAATCCACCAAGAAGAAATAACAATCCTAAATTTGAATGCACCAAAAAACAGCTATAAAATATATAAAGAAAAAAATGATAAAGTAAAAGGACAAATAGACAAATCCACTTGCTTCTCTCAATTGATGGTACAGCAAATAGAAAATCAAGAACATAGAAGAATTCAACACCACCAATCGAATCCAATCAGCATTGGTAGAACATTACACTTAGTGGAATGTACATTCTTTTTAAATGCTCATGAAACATACACCCAAATATACTAACCATAATAAATAGCTTTAACAAATTGAGAGAACTCAAACCATACTGAGCATGTTCTCTGATCATAATGGAATCAAACTAAACATCAGTTAACAGAAAGATAAGGGCAAGCTCTCCAAACACTTGGGAACTAAGCAACACCCTTCTAAATATTTCAAGGGTCAGGGGGGAAGTCTTAAGGGAAACAAAAAGATATGTTGAACTGAATGAAAATGAAAATAAGCCTATCAAAATAGGCAGAACTAGGCAAGGTGGAGGGAAAATTAAAGCACTAAATGCATACATTAGAAAACAGGAAAACTCTAATCAATAATCTTAGCTCCCACCTAAACATCCTAGAAAAAGAAGAGCAAACTAAAACCATCACAAGCAGAAGGAAAGGAATAACAAAGAGCAAAATCAATGAAATAGGAAACAGGAAAACTAGAAAAACAACTAAAAATACTGGTTCTTTAAAAAGTTTTTTTTTTAAGAAAGGACTAAGCTCTCGCAAGACTAACAAAAAAAGAAGATACAAATTACCAATATTAAGAACATAACAGAGGCCAGGCACAGATGGCTCATGCCTGTAATCCTAGCACTCTGGGAGGCCGAGGCAGGTCGATCACCTGAGCTCAGGAGTTTGAGACCAGCCTGAGCAAGAGTGAGACCTAGTCTCTATAGTCTCTAAAAATAGCCTGGCATTGTGGTGGGCACCTGTAGTTCCAGCTACTCGGGAGGCTAGGCAAGACGATCCCTTGAACCCTGGAGCCTGAGGTTACTGTGAGCTATGATTCCAGGGCACTCTACTAAGGGCAACAAAATGAGATTCTTTCTAAAGAAAAAAATAAATATAACAGAGGCTAGTACTACAGGTTCTCCAGCATAAAAAAAAAGAGAATAAGGAATACAGTTAATACCATTGATGACCTTAAGAAGGATGAAGGCACAGACTCTAGAGTTAGGCTGCCTGGGTTAAAATCCTGGCTCTTGTGCTCACCAGAGTGTGCCTTAATTTCTTCATATTTAAAATGGAGACTTCAGTGATAACTCTTTTAATAATATCTCTAGGGTGACTGTGAGAAATACATTCATCAATCCATTGAAGCACATGAAAGAGCATTTCTAAGTGCTAGCTGCTGTTATTACCATTTTACCAGTCATCTTTGGGGAATCTGGGAGTGAGTTCATGTAAAAAGATCTCTGCTCCCAAAATAACTGTGGCCTGAGATCAACTTTGGCCTTATTGAGCATTATAGAGGGTAGTGGATAAACTAATTGTGGTATATCCATGCCGTGGAATAGTACTCAGTACTAAGAAGGAATAGACTACTGATATGCTCACTGCTGTGAATGGATCTCAAAATAATTATGCTGAGTGAAAGAAAAACCACAGGAGAGCATACACTGTATGGATCCAATTGTAAACAATTTTGTGGAGTTCAAAGTCATCCAAGAGGAGAGAAATCAAATCATGATCACCTGGGAATGGGGGATGGGGAAAAGGAGGATAAAGAAATTACAGAAGAGCATGAGGAAACGTGTGGTGACAGATATATGCTCATTATCTTAATTGTGGCGATGGTCTCATGAGTGACCACTTAAGTCAAAACTTATCAAATTGTGCATTTTTAATGCTCAGCTTTTAGATAGGTTATTTAAGTAAAACTTGAAAAACCCCACTACTGAGCTCATCCAATCTTAACCCTCCCCGTGTGTATTTGTTTCAGATTTCCCCCTCTCCTGCCCCACACCTAGGACCATCCCCAACCATTTCCATCCATTTCCTAGATGTAAGGAAAATGAATTTGCTGTTTATCATCATCGTGCATTATTTTCTATATCACTGCACAAGTTCTTTATGAACATTATATGACATTGTTTAGCATTACTTTTTTCCTAAACGGAGTATTTGTCATTTTGTGATTTCCTTGTTCAACATTATGTAAATTATGTAAATTATATAACTTTAATAAAATGTTGAGGCCGGTATTAACATTTTACACATGGAAAACCTGAGGTTCACCATGATTGGGTGAACCATCTCTTGCTAAAGGTGAGTGATGAAGCCAGGATTAAACCAGATCTGACCTAGGTCAAAGCCAGAGCTTCAGAAAGTTACCACCAGTACTTTCGGGGCTGGGAGATTTCATCCGAGGCTCCCATGGGTGTGCTTCCTGGGACTTTCACAAGCAGCATCCTTCTGGGCTACCATCTCTTCTGGACAGTCCTGGTCTTCTTGGCATTCAAAGCCTCTCCTGACCATATTCACCTATCTACCGTGCCAGGATCTAAGCCTAGCACCCCTGTGCCCTGCCTTGCTCCTTCTCTTTGGTTCTGTCCACCCTAACTCTCACCCACCTCTTCTTGTCTAAATAGGAGGTATTTTTGTTTGTTTGTTTTTTCTTTTATTAGATCATAATTGTGTGCATTAATTCTATCACAGGATACAGTGTGTTGCTTCCATATGCTGTTTGGAAAACTCTTGTCCAACTGGCTAACGTAGCCATCATGTCTTTCTCATAATTGTTGTGTTAAGACATTTATATTCAACCTTTAGACAAATTCACATGTACCCTAATAGGATAAATTATAGGCGTCATCCCCACAATATCATTCTCTTCACCCATCCTCCTCCCTCCCCTCCTCCCTCCTCTTTCCCCATAATCTAGGGCTCCATTTGGATTGTAGCTTTCCTGAGATAGCTAACAATTAGTTTCATAATAGTGTTGAGTACATTGGATACTTTTTCTTCCATTCTTGAGATACTTTGCTAAGGAGGACATTTTCCAGCTCCATCCATGTAAACATGA
>CAUYQV010093255.1:0-15363 GCA_963574575.1 Galagoides demidoff | reverse complement strand
TAACCAGAATCCACAGAGAACTCAAACATATTAGCAAGAAAAGAGTAAGTGATCCCATCTCAGGGTGGGCAAGGGACTTAAAGATAAACTTCTCTGAAGAAGACAGGCACACGGCCTATAGACATATGAAAAAATGCTCATAATCCTTAATCATCAGAGAAATGCAAATCAAAACTACTTTGAGATATCATCTAACTCCAGTAAGATTAGCCCATATCACAAAATCCCAAAACCATAGATGTTGGCATGGATGTGGAGAAAAGGGAATACTTCTACACTGTTGGTGGGAATGCAAACTAATAAATTCCTTTTGGAACGATGTTTGGAGAACACTTAGGGATCTAAAAATAGATCTGCCATTCGATCCTACAATCCCTCTACTACATACATATCCAGAAGACCAAAAATCACATTATAACAAAGATATTTGTACCAGAATTTTTATTGCAGCCCAATTCATAATTGCTAAGTCATGAAAGAAGCCCAAGTGCCCATCGACTCATGAATGGATCAATAAATTGTGGTATATGTATACCATGGAATATTATGCAGCCTTAAAGAAAGATGGAGACTTTACCTCTTTCATGTTTCAATGGATGGAGCTAGAACATATTCTTCTTAGCAAAGTATCTCAAGAATGGAAGAAAAAGTATCCAATGTACTGAGCCCTACTATGAAACCAATTTATAGCTTTCATATGAAAACTATAACCCAATTATAGCCCAAGAATATGGGGAAAGGAGAGAGGGAGGAGGATGGTGGAGGGAGGGTAATCAGTGGGACCACACCTACAGTGCATCTTACAAGGGTACATGTGAAATTTACTAAATGTAGAATATAAATGTCTAAACACAATAACTAAGAAAATGCTATGAAGGCTATGTTAACCAGTTTAATGAAAATATTTCAAATTTTATATAAAACCAACATATTGTACCCCATGATTACATTGATGTACACAGCTATGATTTAACTTAAAAAAAAAAAAGAATTTGTCTATGTCTTGTTATTGCATGTAGAGTTTTTCTAATTTTTTGAGATTCCCATTGCTGTGTATTTTTCATCCTCCTAGCTCTCTTATTTGTCTGTATGTCTGCCTGCTTAGCCTCCCCCTTCTGTTTAATTAGCCACTTCTAAACTCTGAATGTCGGGAAATAAGTCACACCCTTGTTAGGATTTCATTTTGAAATAATGAGCACACAATACTTCAAAAATGTGCATCTGTGTACCACACTGGGTGGGCTCTGGGTTATCTACTTTGGAGACTAATAATTTTAACTAATCTGTATAAAATGTCTTCTTGGTGTCACAGTTCTGCTAGACACATGACACACTGTATCTCAAGAAAAGTTTCATTTTATTTTATCTTATTATTTCACTTTTTCCTTATGTGTTTTTTTGGAGGGCAGGAACTGTGTAGAGATGAGAAAATTTGTTATATAGAAGGCATTCCATAAACATTTTTCAAATACACTAATTTTAAAAGTTTGAATCCCACAATAGAAGACCTTTCTTGCTATTGGTTTGATATCTTGTCTGAAATGCCATTGGTTATCCCAGCTATGAGTAGCTTGGTTGTGCTTCCCTGTGGCTTATAGTAATTCCACAATTAAATAAAAATAAAATAAATAAAATAAAATGCTGTATGAAAGCTAGTAACATGGTATATCCACCTCTTTCTTCATTTGCCTCTTGCAGATACTCTGACATTATCCATACAGACTTTTGTGCTATCAGTATAAAGGGATAAACCCAGGCACACATTAGAATGAATTTCTTTGTGAAACCAATGATCAATAACATTAGTCAGAGGATGCAAAGAAAAATGCTATGCAAATTCTGCAACCTGAAAAAAAGAACTCTTGGTTTGTTGGAAAAATCTTAGTAACTCCATACCTACATATTCCTTTATGTCAGAAATAAATGTAGGGTTAGACAGGGGGTCTGTGGGCTGTTCCAGTTGAAGATGAATGTAGGGAAGAGTGTCTTTCAAAGAGATACTCTTTCTAACATGGTGATGGAAATTTTCAGGTTAGGAAATATGCCTTCTCAAATGTTTTGAAATTTCATCCATTATACCCTGGACATTATAAATAACAGAACCTTGAAATCTCTGACACATAAATAACAGGGATGAGAGGTTCCTGAATAGTATATAATCCAACTGAATGCCTCTGTAGTGGGCCTACTATGCATATACGTCCAGGACTGCTGTAGACTCTATGGTATGTGAGGTGTCCCCCCTTTTAACTGATAATCTCTACACACAAGACTAACATAAATGCAAATGTTTCAGGCATTAGATATAAAATATAATGTAAGTGCTAAACTGACAAAAGATAATATAGAATATAAATAGTCTGCCCCGTGAAAAATAAATAGTACTTTGAGTTATGAGGAAAAGCTTTAGGAAAAAATTCAGAAACTGGGATTTTATTTTATTTTATTTACTTATTTATTTATTTCATTGAGTCTCACTTTGTCGCCTTCGGTTGAGTGATATGTCATCATAGCTCACAGCAACCTCACAATCTTGGGCTCAATGATTCTCTTGTCTCCCCTCCCACGTCACTGGAACTATAGGTGCCCACCACAATGCATGGCTATTTTTCAAGACAGAGTCTTACTCTGGCTCAGGTTAGTCTCCAACCTGTGACCTCAGGCAATCCACCCACCTTAGCCTCCCAAGTGCTAGGATTACAGATGTGATCCACTGGGCCTAGCAGAAATTAGAATTTTGAAGCTAGAAATAAGTCAGACAAATACTTTTCAAACCTATTCTAGTAAGTGGAATTTATCTTTAAATAAACTCTCAGGCAGAAATTTCACATGCAAGTGTTATGATTATTGTGGTTGCAGTGAGGAGAGGTGACATTTTCCCAGTGCCCCACAACTGCCTTTTCTGTCCACCACCACGTTCTCAGTAGATATCTCTGAACTCCCACAGCCTTCCTCAGTCCAGCATAGAAATCCCCAATAATAAGAGCTGGAAATGCATCAGTTACATCTATCAGCAAATATGCCCAAAAATAACATTTAAAAGGAAATAATATTTCTCCCTTAAAATATTTCTAGCCGGAAATATTGCTAGAATTAATCCAGATATTCAGCAGTTACATCAGCAATGGAAGGTCGTAGTTTTATTTTTACAGTTTTAGCATATTTGGATATTTTTTTCTTGCCTCACCATCGAAATATGGCTGCTGCAGCTCCAATATAATACCTGTTTTTAAGATAAGAAAAGGGAGAAAGTGGCTGTGTCAGACACAAGTGTCTTTCCTCAACAAGAACATCAAAAAGAAAAGCACATGCACAGGACACCACGCATATGCCTGCTTCTACCTTCTGGCCATGATTGTATCTCATGGCCAGCCCTCTCTACCAAGGCAATTGGGAAAAAAGTTATCTCACTGGATACTGCACATATTTCTATACCCCTAAACAAAAGTGGGGTTCTAGGAAGAAGAAGGAGGTTAATAACCCCATCTACCATTTTACATATAGCCACAAACCTTCATGCCACAACATAGCAACACTGCTATGTTCTTGGGCTTGGTTAACATTCCCCGTAAATTGATGATGGAGTCTTTGCCCACATTTTTAAACTGGATCTTGATAAGTAAAGCACATCTGGAAAAGTAGAGATATGGGAAGAGAATATTTCAAGTGGATTAAGAGTAGGTCAAATCTACAGAACTAGACTTCCTGTACTGTAATTCATACCCGATGGCTTACTTTTGGTTTTCATGCCTCTTTAAAAAATCATTCTTTTTTTCTGCAGTATGCTCATAGTTGAATATAATTCTTCAATATTCTCTAATGGTTGATTTATTACCAGATGAAAACCCTTTTGCTTCACTCCTAAAAAACTTTATTTGGCCAAAGTTTTACTCCCTTTGGAGGTAACTGTGGATTTATTTGCTTGAATACTAAGGTTAACAAAAACATGAATTCTTTACGAGTTTCTGAAATTTCTAAACTCAAATTTCAGCTGTGTGTCCTACTGGGTTTATAAGCCTGGGTAATTTACTTAATACCTTTCTGACTCAGTTTTGTCATCTGTAAAATGAAGGTAATCATAGTACCTCTCTTGTAAAGTTGGTGTGAGTTATCCTTGAGTGACTACAGGTATAGCCCTGGGAACAGGGCGAGGCACACACTATGTGCTTACCACAAGTTTGAGATTTTATTAGCCAGCTCAGGCTTCCCTAACAAAATACTATAAAAACAGTGGCTTACATAATGGAAATATATTTCATCACCGTTCTGGAAGCTGGAAGTCTGAGATCGGCATGGTCAGATTCTGGTGAGGGCTCCTTTCCTGATTTGAAGACAGCATCTTCTTGCTATGTCCTCATGTGACCCTTCCTTGTGCAGTGCACTTGGAGGGAAAGAAGTACCTCTCTGTTTTTCTTATAATATCAACAGCATCATTACTGGAACTTAACTCTCATGATTAACACTAATTGGAGGCACCTGTGGCTCAAGGAGTAGGGCGCCAGCCCCATATACCGGAGGTGGTGGGTTCAAACCCAGCCTTGGCCCAAAACTGCAAAAAACAAAAACAAAAACAAAAACAAATCTAACACTAATTACCTTCAAAACACCCCATCTTCAAATGTAATCACATTGATGGTTATGGCCTCAACATGCGAATTTTGGGAGGATATAAACATTCTGTCCATAAGGTTTGGGACTACCTTTAAGGCATGGTGAGCACCCAGTTTACTGGACCTGTCTTTCCCTACATCTTTTGATAAAATATGCCACTGGTGATATAATACTTTTTATGGGCAAACTCTAAGCTTAGGGAAATTTGTCTTTCATATAACTTTGTATGAGTTTTTATGCCTGTTCTCTCAGACAACTAGTTCTTTTGTTCCTGATTTTTTTTCCCTTAGTTGAAAAAAAAATCCAGAAGATGTACTAATGATTACTAAATGTTACTGACATGCTGCTTCACCTCATTCATATTTTAATAGGAGGTTTCAGGAAATAGAATATGTTTAGAAGACAGGAATTATCAGCAGAAGAATTTCAGGCAGCAGAGAGAAAGATGAAATGTAGCTTTTCCATTTTTCCTGGTTTCAATTATTGATATAATATGTATTAACTACATATGTAATTGCCTTTCTGGGTATTTCTTTAAATGTTTAAAAAACATCTACCATATAAGGATGATGCAGGAGCAAGGAGACGTAAGCGACTATGTAACACATACCAGTTTCGTAAATACTTAAAAGCCTGAAGCTCCTAAACTCAATAAAAATGGCTAATGGTTTTCAAGAATGGTATTCCTATTTATTAGCTGTCTGAAAATAGTCATTGTATGTTCCTCTAAAAGGTCAGGCCCTTGTTTCCTTGACTAAGCCACAATTTATATGAGATTCAATCAGATGGAGGAGGTCAAGGCAAGGGTACCTGGAGCCTGCGGGCATCCCTTGAACGATGATGTATTCTGGCAAGGAAGATGTGATTTTATTTTACAATAAAAATCAAGCTTGCAGACATGAAAATTGTTGCTAGAAGATACCAACATCCTCTTTGCAATGTCTCAGTTTGGTTTCAGTGAACAATGTTTCCCAGAATTCTCTCCCCATACACGTTGCTGATTAGAGTTCGCCCCAAGAGGAAGTTTGACAAGGTGAGCGGAAGTGAATAGAAGGCTTGTCTACTTTTTGGAGATGGTTGTAGGTCAGGTCCTAAAGCTGCATGTTTAGCAACTCGTTTGGCACACCTTGCTGGGGAGGGTGGCAGCAGGGTGTGTGCCTTCTCAAACTCCCTCAGAGCCGTCCCTCCAGCTCCTCCACCTTCTAGGTCACACGTAATTGAAGCCCCATCCCAGAGGTGTCAGCTTCGCTGCAGGTTCCCACAAGAATGTAGAGGGAGACTCAGAGTTGAAGGTGAGGCCAACGTGGGTTTTGGTAAGAAATAGACTTAGGCTCGCATTGTCCCTGCTCTCCCCTGTTTCATGATCATTTTTTCTTTCCAACCGCCTGCTTTGTGACTGATGCAAAAAACCCAGCTGAGCCAATGTGGTCCAACCAGCTCCAATCGTTGGGTAAGACATAATCTCTGTAATAAACCCCTTATTCCAATCATTTCCAGTGGTTCCACTTCTAAGTTGAATCTTCCTGAATAGCCCTTTTAACATACTTTTTTTCCAATATAGAAAGCAGTGAGAATTGCTGCTGAAAAGGTATTCAAAACTTTCTCTGGTCATTCCAAACTTTAAAAAAATTATTTCTTTATTCTTCACTCACTTCTCATCTATAATTCTAGGCTGGTGTATTTTTGGAAGTGTTGATCCTTGGTGATTGCACAACCTTTCTTTTCACCCAACAACCCACCACCTCCCCCGCCCACTGCCTTTCACCATATCTTTCACCTCAACTGGTGAAATAATAATGTGGATTTCTTGCTTCCCATGCCCTGTACTCCCCAGAGTGTCAATACGGAGAATTTCCCATCAGTTGTACTCTCTGGCGGAAGGGGTAGAGGTCTGCAGATGTGCAAGCAGATTTGGTCTGGGCAGAGATGTCCCTGTCATCTGGAGCTGTAGGAAGGGTATCCTACCTTCTAGTTTCCGAACATTGTGAGGCACTGAAGTGGCTACTTAAGATTGTGGACAAACTTCTTTTGAGGATTTATTGGATGTTATTTAGTGTTTTACAGAAGTCTGGATTTTCTTGGATTACACAGTTAGGTGCTTGGACCCAAGAAAAGGAGAAGAACAAAGCTACAAAGTCAAGATCCACCAAAACCACATGCCTGGGACACCCAGCCCTGGGTGGCAGGTGGAATCCACAGGATTATGGAATGTTTTCTCCGTGGCCCTCTGTGCATCCTGATAAGGGCTCTAACACGCATTGTAATAGAGAACTGGACATGGGAAGAAAATCACTGAGAATATGAGGCTGACAAAAGCAAATGAAACAGAGTGTTTACAGGCCAAACTTTATGGTATTGACATAAGTGTTATTTGAAATTTAGAAAGGGGAAATTATCCATTTTTATTTTTTCTCCTCTTTATGTATTTCTTACTTAATCTTCCAGCTTCTTATCTTATACTCTTTCCCACTGACATTGTTAATGTAAACTTTTAAATGAAGAATAAATACACAGACTCATGAACAATTTAGTACGTTCATCGATCCTCTCATAAACATGCACACCAACACCCACCTATACTACAAAATTCACAGAAAAACTTCTGACCCCAATTCAGCCCAACTCTGAAGGTTCTGTTGCATAATCACCCCTCCACTAGCATTCCTCCATCAGAATGGCATTCATTATTGCCCCTAATTACATCCATCTTACTGACTCTAGGAAATATTTTTTAGTGTTACTTTATATAATCATTGACAGCTTTCAATTATGTATACACCTTTCTAGTTCAAACACATTTCCCTTTAGTTCCTAGCTGTCTTTGTGTTATCTCACTCCAGCTCCTCAGACTTGTTGATTACTGCATTATTTTCTCTTCATTCTCTGTTCCTGTATTATCCATTGTATATCCACTGCTGCAGTGGTCATCCATATATTACTCACTCCAAAGTTATAATTTATTGTTCAGATCTTATCCAATTAAGTATTTATAGTCATCTAAAATTTATGGTTCCTGGAATTTACTTTCTTCACTCAACCCTCCAATGTGATATTCTTCTGATATTTACCAATTTCATGTTGGTGGATACAAACTGTGGTGACTTTACTTTTTAAGGTATACAGTGAATCACCCAGCAGGCTTGCCTGATCGCTCTCCCTTCTTGGATGGACATTTTACAGTTCTGGTCACAGGCATGCAACATAGGCAATAAGCAAAGATAACAGGAATTCCTCCCTGGGGCGTACTAAATTAAAAGTGGCAGAGAAAAGCTACTAATGCCTACTGGCTTTCTGATTTAGAAATAAAGAGATGTCTGTAGCTGAGTCTCTCATGGTGTGAAGAAAGCCCATATACCCAACAGGAAATATCAAATAAACAGTTTGAGAGAATCAGTGATAAAAGTTGAAAGGAAAGATGATTGAATGTATTGTAATATTGTGTTCCACTCAACCATGAAGCTAATTCTACCGCTGTTCTTCCAAACTTTTGGTTATTTAAGTTAATGGATTTCCTATATCTGTCTTATTTTTTATGCTGGCTTAGGGTTCTGAAACAGGTAATCAAGAATCTTCACAAAATTCAGGGAGCAGTACTACTTCTATTCTTGCAATATCTCTAGCTAGAAACGCAGGGATGACTTTCAACCTATTTATTCCTCATTGCCTTGCTTAAAACTCTTTAAGAGTTTCTCTATTCTTAATCTGAGAATAAGCACCTAGAACATATTTAGAATGTGTCCATTGTAGCTGCTATCTACCTTGCTGTATTATTTCTGCCAGTGTCTTTCTTTTAATTTTGGGGGATGTCCACTTTTTTCGTAGAGTCTATGCAATCCCATCCCTTTGACTGTCATGCTTTTTAGTTAGGTAAACATCTTTCAAAGCTCATTTCCAACTCTAAGTCTTCAAGTAAACATTCCCCTGATTGGTTCTTGACTCCCCACCATCCACTTTCATTGCACCTATTTTATTTTTAATTGTAGGACAATTATAAAATAATTATTTAAGGAATTCCTGGATGATAACATTTGTAACTTTCCAGTATGTAAATTCCATTGCTTTTTTTTTGTGGTATATTTCCAAGGTCTATTACATTGCATTATGTTTGGGGAACATTCTAGATCTATGTCTGTATGTATATCTACCTATATCAAATAAGCAAGTAGATGTTGGATATAGGACAAAAACTGTGTAGAAAGACTAAAATATAAAGATGATCACAAAGGTGCATGTTCTGCTCCTTTGGCATCATTTCCTTGGTGCAGGGACTCTTTTTCATTCCCCTTCTATTCTTGAGTATTGTAGAGCATCTGCAAAAAAGAGGTCACAATGATGAAGACTGAAAGAACACTATGATTTCAATGTAATAAAAAGTCCCTTGCTTTAATTCAACTATTTAGGAAGTGAGTGCTCCTGAACTCCTTCATTAAAAATGAAGTTAACCTCCATTGCAAAGCTGCCCTTCAATAGCCTGCTTCAACATCAGAGAGAGAAACACTTTATTAGTAGTTGGGAGATGGCTATAGTCCGGATTGTTTTTCTACTATTATAAAATGATGCTTTGTTGAATAGCTTCACTTGAGATATACTCCACCATGGCAGTGAGAATAGAGGGATGTAGTATACTGGGGTCTTATGTCCCAGGATAGCAACCTTATTTGTATTCTTTGCAGTGGGCACTGAAGTCTATTGAGAATGGGGATATTAAGTTGGGAGAGATATGGCAAAAAGACAGCAAAACCATCCTTCCATTGCCTCAGGCAGTGGGCCTGGGAGGAAAATGATAAACACATTCTTTAGAAAGTTGGATGCTGTGGATACTTCTGTTCTTAATATTCTTTAACCGGATATATTTCCTTGAAAACAAAACAAAGATCAAGTTCATTGTGTGTCCAAAAAGACAATGCTCATTTCATTGATGACTTATTAGTTCTTTCTTTCAGATGGCACTTGGCTTTTGTTCACAGGTGAGAAGCTACCCTGCCTTTTTCAATTTCTGCCTACCTACTATGTCTTTCAAGTGAAGAATCTAAACAGAGTTCAGAAAAAAAGTATCCAAATTCCTCTCACAGGAGTGTCCACCCTGCAGCCCCTGGGCCACATACAGATTATGTGAGGACTTTTTGCTTCTCTGAGGTGGCAGATATCATGAAAATTATGCATGGACCTTTCTTTTTTTTTGCTCATCAGCTTTCATCAGTGTTTGTGTATTGAATGTGTGGCCTACAACAACTCTTCTTCTTCCAATGTGGCACAAAGAATACAAAAGATTGGACATCTCTGCCAGTCTATGAATTAAATTGTGACTTTGAAATTAGGGCAAGATTTTGTCAAATCCAATTCTAATTACATATATAAGTAAGAGAAATAATACCTTATATTGTGATTATCTGGGTAGTTAGAAGTTTTTGGATACCTGCAGAACATGATGGCCTGGTGATTATTAGGGTGTTTTAATTGAGATAAAGCATTATTAACCGAGGAGGCAACCCTTAACCCCTGCCCTTGGCTCAGTGGCAACTCCCATTAATACTGTTCTGTGAAGGACTGCTAAGCCCCCACAGTTTATCACACAAGTGTGATTTTGATTTGTTTTCATTGCTGATTTGTTTGCGTTTTTTGTATATTCTGGATATTAGGACTTTGTCACATATACAGTTTTCACATGTTTTCTCCTATGCTGTAGGTTCCCTTGCTACTCTGTTGGATATTTCTTTTACTGTGCAGAAGCTTTTTAATTTACTTAAGTTCTGTTTATTTTTGTTATTACTATAACAAAAATAGTATAAAAAATTATAACAATATGTTATTGTCTTTGTAATCCTAGTCATAAATTCTTTGCCTAGGCCTATGTCCAGAAGAGTTTTTCTATATTTTTTCTAGATTTTTATGGTGTCATGCCACAAAGGTGCCATTGTCACCACTTCTATTCAACATCGTACTGGAAGTCCTAGGCGGAACAATCAGGCAATAGAAAGAAATTCAGGGTATCCAAAACAGGTAAAAATTATTTATCTCTGCTTGCCAGTGTTATACTCTTATATCCAGAATACCCTAAAAAGTCCACCAAAATACTGCCAGAATTGATAAGTAAATTCAGCAAAGTCTCAGGTTACAAAATCAATGTGCATGAGTCAGTAGCATTTCTAGATAATAACAACTCTCAAGGTAAGAGTCAAACCAAGAACTGAATACCATTTACCATGGCTACAAATAAAATAAAGTACTCAGGAATATGCTCAACCAAGGAGGTGAAAGATCTCTACAAGGAGAACTATAGAGCACTGATGAAAGAAATAGTAGGTGACACAAACAAATGGAGAAACATCCCATGTTCATGGACTGGTAGAATAAACACTATTAAAATGTCTATACCGTCCAAAGTGATTTATAAATTCAGTGTAATTTACATAAAAATAGTGTGAATAGCCAAAGTAATGATCAGCAAAAAGAAAAATTCTAGAGCCATCACATTACATACTTCATACTATATTACATGAACTACAGTAACCAAAACAACACAATACTGATATAAAAATAAAAATTTAGACCAATGCAACAGCATAAAGAACCCAGAAATAAAACCATGTAGCTACAATCAACTAATGTTTGCCAAAGCGGACAAAACCAGACACTGGGGAAGCGATGCCCTGTTCAACAAATGGTGCTGGAAAAACTGGATAGCCACATGAAGAAGAATGAAACAGGACCTCTGTCTCTCTCCATATATAAAAACTAATGCAAGATGGTTCATAAGTTTTATTGTTATTTATCTCCACATGCAGAAAGTAAGATTATTAATATTCTTTTTATTTTTCTAGTTTTTGGGTTTCAGGTTCTTCAGCTTTCAGTCATTGCAAAGAAACCACATTCTAGTATTATTGAATGCCTCTCTTCTCTCAAAGTACTCCACCTTATCATTTCCCACATTATCTAGAAATTAAGGGTGTGTATGTGTGTGTGTGTGTATGTGTGTCTGTGCAATTGTCTGCCGTTGTGAGCTTTAGGAGTGATCAAAAAAATCAAGTTGTATTTATCCTCATATTCTCAGTGTTTAGCATGGGGAGGCACACAATAAAAATACATTTCTCGAATTGAAATAAACTATGTGAACATAGATTTTTTTTGTAATTACAAAGAAATAATTGCAATATTAAATATATTAACCTAATTAATTTTGAAGTTCAATTCAATGTGTGGGTGCTGGAAAACGAAAATGAAAGAAGCAAGGACATGTTCTTCATGGACTTAGAGCCTGGCAGTGACAAAGCACAGAATTGGTTAAGGTTAATAATTGGTTAAGTTAATATTAGAAAGACATAGATATGTAATCAGAAAACCAATCAAAGGTTCATTCTTCTTTCAAGTGTTAGAAACTTAAATCTAGTTAGCTTTTATGAGCATGCAAAGTTGATTTATTATTTTCTAAACCCTGCCAGTAAGAGAAATTGGTTGGCTAGTTCTACAGGATGTTACCAAACAAAAACCTGAAATTTCTAAGATTCTCTCTTTTTTCCTCTCTATCATTTTTCTATTTCTAATTTTTTTGCCATTGTTTGGTGTATGCCAACTTTTCTTCCTAAATTAGCTTTGTCTACCATCCAGAAACAGAGCTCTTGATTGCTTTGATGAGATAGTATTTTTTTTTTCAATTTATAGGGATGGTACTTAGTGGGCACCATTTTATTTTGTGCTGCTCAGTGATAGCTGTGAATCAGTAGAATCCACACAAATGCCATGTTTATGGTAGGAAAAAAAGCCTTTACCAATGATGAAGGTCATGGTCTGGACAAATGCATTATAGATGTATATTATGGGATATGTAGTATTCAGAAGATTCTTAAATAAAAATTAGTATGTGATCTTGATTTTGAGAGTTGAATTGAACTCTTCAGGTAACAGGAATTATGAGTTATTCTTTTAGAGATAACATACTAAACAAAAAATTGAAGCCGTATAACATCCTTTGGGAACTTGTGGGCTCTTGAGATACTTCTCAGACAAAAGGTGAGAAAGCAATAAAAGAGAGGAAAAAACACAGAAAGGAACTTCATCATGAAGGGAGTAGTATTTTTTGTACTTTAGTGTAGTAAAATACACATAGCACAAAATTTACCATATTGATTATTTTAAGTGTACAATTCATTGCCATTAATTATATTCACAATTTTGTGCAACCATCACCACTATCACTATCTCAAACAGAAACTCTGTACCTATTAAACAATAACTCCCCACTTCCCACTCCCTCTCCAGCCCCTGACAACTTATATTATACTCCCCATGTCTATGGATTTGTCTGTTCTATGTACCTCATATAGGTGCAATCATACAATATGTGCCCATTTATTCTTTCATATCTGTTTTATATCATGTAGCCCAATGTTTTCAAGATTACCTATGTTGTAGCATGTATTAGAGTTTGATTCTTTTTTAAGGCTGCATAATATTCCATCGTGTATGTTTATTCACTGATATATTATTGGTCTTTATCTACTCCTCTGTTGATAGATCTTTGGATTGGTTCTACCCTTCAGCCATTGTAAATAATGTTGCTATCAGCATTGGCATACAAGTAATTGTTTTGAGTCCCTGCTTTCAATTATTTGTGCTATATACTCAGAATAGGAATTGCTAGGCCATATTATAATTATATGTTCCATTTTTGTAGGGAACCATCATACTGTTATCCACTGTAGCTGCACCATTTTATATTCTCATGAGCAACACCAGCCGTGCACAAGTGCTCCAATTTCTTCACAGTGTTGTCAACAATTATTATTTTCCTTTTCATTAACTATCCTAATGAAGGTAAAGTGGTGTCTCACTGAGGTTTTCATTTGCATTTCTCTAATAACGAGTGGTGTTGTGCACCTCTGCAGTCACCTCCACCCGCTCATTACTGAAATAATCGGATTTCTATCAGTACAGATGTATTTTGACTATGTTGAGTTTTGACTGAATTTTATATTAATGGAATCATACAGTATTTGTATTAGTGCTGTCAAAGTGTGTAATCAGTTAGGTATGAGCAAGGGAGAAAGAATGGAAAAGTTAATCAATTGGCTTAAACAAACAATCCTGAATGAACAGACTTCAGGAGAAGACAAGCCATTGATTTCCCATTGTTGCAGTTACAAAGTGACCCTACCCTCATTATTTATGAACAAAATGAACACCGACTGCCCAGCCTACTTTGACTTCAACAAGTAAAATAAGCCTCTCTCTCTCTTTTTTTTTTTTTTTGGACAGTCTCATTCCACGTCCCTGGGTAGAACGCTGTGGCATCATAGCTCATAGCAACCTCAAAGTCTTGAGTTCAGGCAACCTTCTTGCATCAGCCTCCTACAGGTGTCCAACACAAGTCCCAGTTAGGTTTTTTTCCCCTATTTTTTGGTAGAGACAGGGTCTTGCTCTTGCTCAGGCTGGTCTCAAACTCCTGAACTCAGGCAAGCCAGCTGCCTCAGCCTCACAAAGTGCTAGGATTACAGAAATGAGCCACTGCACCCAGCTTCCTGATCTGTTTCTTGAAAGTGTTAATTTCACTTCTATATGAAACTTTTCTAAGCCTGTCCACATTCACTTAATAAATGTACCATTATTACTCAGTTGTGTGTGTATTCTGAAGTTCCTTTCTGTGATGGTAGTAAGAAACTTTACACCTGTGACAATGGTTTGCTCTTCTGTATCTGTCTTCTTGTACTTAACAAGAAGACTAAAAGTGACAACTATTGAAGACTAAATAGATAAAATTTATCTATTGAATAATTTTTATCTTTGTGGATATCTTATAGAGTCAATGACAGTAGTGACATGTCCTCAAACAGTCTAGCAGATTAGGACAAGGGAAGGTAGAATGATGTAGCTAATGCAAAGCAACTGGGGTGGATTACAATGTAGGGGCTTCATGTCATGCTTCCTTCTAAAAATGTCTTATACAATCAGATAACATAATCGAATGAGGAGAGATAAACTCTTGCTACATGGTGATGGAATTTGGGGTGTGTGTGTGTGTGCGCGTGTGTGTGTGTGTAATTAATGGACATGTAGAAAAACACTTTGAAAGTTAGAGAACAAGTAAAGATTATAATTTTTATAATAATCATATTATTATGATGATGATGATTTTAGTTTCTGTCATGGTTAACATCATGTGTTAACTTGACTGGATCATTAATTTCTGACATTAGGTTACACACCATTCTGAGCGAATCTGTGGAGGTGTTTCTGGATGAGATTAACATTTGAATTGGTAGATTAAGTAAGGCAGATTGCCTTTATTATTATTTATTTATTGTTCTTGTAAAATGATTTTTTTTTTTTGAGACAGAGCCTCAAGCTGTCCTCCTGGGTAGAGTGGTGTAGCGTCACAGCTCAAAGCAACCTCCAACTCCTGGGCTCAAGCGAGTCTCCTGCCTCAGCCTCCCAAGTAACTGGGACCACAGGTCATTTTTGGTTGCAGCTGTCATTGTTGTTTGGCAGGCCCAGGCTAGATTCGAACCCGCCACCTTAGGTGTATATGGCTGGCGCCTAAGCCACTTGAGCCACATGCACCGAGCCCAAAAATGATTTTTTTTTAAATTAAATCATAGCAGTGTACATTAATACTATCATGAGACCTTTTTTAATGTGGGTGAGATTCATTCAATCCCTTAAAAGCCAAAATAAAACAAAAAGGCTCATTTTCCTGCAAGTTAAGGAGAATCCTCCTAACTGACTGTCTTGGAACTGAGATACTGGCTTATCTTGTCT
>CAUYQV010093254.1:0-18273 GCA_963574575.1 Galagoides demidoff | reverse complement strand
TGATCTATTTCCTTCAGATTTTCATACGTATGAGAATAGAGTTTCATGTAATATTCATTAAGGATTTGCTGAATTTCTGAGGAGTATGTTGTTATTTTGTCTTTATCATTTCTGATTGATGAAATTAGGGATTTTACTCTTCTTCTTCTGGTTAGGTTAGCCAAAGGTTTATCTATTTTATTGACCTTTTCAAAAAACCAGCACTTTGATTGGTTGATCTCTTATATGATTCTTTTGTTTTCAATTTCATTTAATTCTGCTCTAATTTTAGTTATTTCTTTTCTTCTGCTGGGTTTAGGGTTGTAATGTTCTTCCTTTTACAGTTGCTTGAGCTCCCCCATTAAGTTGTTGACTTTCCATTTTCTTGAGGAAGGCTTGTAATGCTATAAATTTCCCTCTTAGGACTGCCTTTGTGGTATTCCAGAGATTCTGATAGTTTGCCTCTTCATTATTGTTTTGTTCCCAAAATTTAGTAATTTCCTTCTTAATCTCATCTATGACCCAGCTATCATTCAGCATGAAGTTACTTAGTTTCCATGTTTTTGTATGCGTATGCAGATTCCTGTTGTTACGGAGTTCAACTTTTATTCCATGATGGTCTGAGAAAATACAAGGAATGAGGAATGATTTCTATTCTTTTAAATTTGCTAAGGTTAGACTTGTGACCTAAGATGTGATTAATTTTGGAGGATGATCCATGGGCTGATGAGAAGAGTGTGTAATCAGTTTTGTTAGGATGAAATGTTCTGTAGATGTCTGTTAGATGCAAATATTAAATGATTAAGTCTAAAATTTCTTTGCTTAGCTTCTTTTTGGAGGATCTATCCAACACTGCCAAAGGAGTGTTAAAATCTCTGACAATTATGGTGCTGGAGGAAATCAAGTTGCTCATGTATGTTAGAGTCCCTCTGATAAATTGAGGCACATTCTGGTTGGGTACATAAATGTTGATGATTAAAATCTCATCATGTTGAGTGTTGCCCTTAACAAATATGAAGTCACCATCCTTATCTTTCCTTACTTTTGTTGGTTTAAAGCCTATTTTATCTGTGAATAAAACTGCAACACCTGCTTTTTCCCCTGATTTCCATTTGTCTGAATTATAGATGATCATTCCTTCACCCTCGGTGTATGTTTATCTTTTTAAGGTAAGGTAGATTCTTGAATGCAGCAGATGTCTGGCCTGCATTTTTGAATTCAGTCAGCCAACCTGTGCCTCTCAAAAGGGCAATTTAAGCCATTCACATTAATTGAGAATATTGATAAGCTAGATAGTATTTTGGGTATCGAGTTTTTCAAAAGTCCAGAGGACATTTTTAATCCTTTTGCCACTGTGGAAGTTGGAATTTGATCAAAAGTTTCTGAGTGAGTTTACTTTGGTGGTGGAGGATTCTGCTGTTCATTATGGAGGATATGACTGAGAATATCCTAAAGAGCTGGTTTAGTTATGGCACATTTCCTTGACTTGTGAATGTTATTAAAGTTTCTCCATCATCGACGAAACTCATTTTAGCTGGATACAGGATCCTGGGTTAAAAGTTATTTTGTTTAAGGAGATTAAAGGTCGATGACCACCCTCTTCTAGCTTGAAAGGTTTCAGCAGAGAGATCTGCAGTCATTCTAATGTTCTTCCCCTTGTAGGTTACAGTTTTTTTACGTCTTGCAGCTTGCAGAATTTGCTCCTTCATATTAACTTTGGCGAAGCTGATGATAATGTGTCTATGAGAATTTTTATTTGGGTAGAGTCATGCCGGTGGTCTGAAACTGTCTGGTATCTGAATTTCAGAATCTCTTGGCATGTCTGGAAAATTCTCTTTGACTATTTCATGAAGTAAAGCATCTGTATCCTTAGAAGCCACCTCATCACCTTCAGGTATTCCTATAAGGTGAATATTAAATCTCTTCAAATTATCCCACAGCTCTCTGAGAGAATGATTTAATTTTTCTATCTACTTTTTTCCCTCTTTGAGCATTTGGAAGTGTTCAAAAGCTTTGTCTTCAGTGTCAGAGATCCTTTCTTCTGCCTGTTCCTCTCTGTTACTGAGGGATTCTACTGTATTTCTCAGATCTTTGAGGGCTGCAAATTCTTGCCTCAATGTGTCAGAAATCTTTGGTGATTTTTTTCTTTGAATTCATTGAATTTTTGAGACATCTTTTGAATTATTCCTTGAAATTCTAAGTCCATCTTTACCTCCATTCTGTTGATCTTCTTTTCTATCCAAATTCTGAACTCAGTTTTGGACATCTGAGCCATTTGTTTATGAATGGATATTGTGCTATGTCTGCCATATCATTCCTTGGGGGAGTTGGTCTACTTTGAATATTCATGTTGCCAGAGTTTTTCTGCTGATTCCACCTCATGATTGTTTTTCACCATTGGCTAGATGGGCAGGTAAGGTGAAATTGGATTGGGAGTTTCTGAAGTTGTGGTTAACCACCCCTTTCTCAAGGATCTGGGACTTTTGACTGCAGCCTTTTACCCTATAGCTTTACAAAGGACCTGTACAGTATTACAGTCTGAGGCTGAGGAAACCTGCTTGGTATGGTGGGGTTGGGTGGCTCTGTCTTGTATACAGCTGTTTCTTGTCTGATCCTAGTGGATCAGTGACTCTGGTGAAGTTTCAGCTGTGGAGAAATACAAGCAACTAAGATACCTCACTCCCCCATGGACAACAACTATAAGAGGAAAATCAACTCTTCTTGTTACCACACAACCAGGGTACCTCCCAAGAGGGTCCTTGGTGATTGGCCCAGGTTAGGAGTTCCAAACCAATTGACCCAGTCAGTATGAACTCTCATGTGGGGGAGCTGGAAAGGTATCCAGCAATTTGATGGTGCAGGTCTACTGGCTGCTCAAATTTGGCTTCCTCTGGTGCTCTGTAGAGTCAGAAAGGCCTGCCCAGTAGCAGAGTTGGACCAGGGGGCTGAGTCTCTTTCTCTACTTTGCTCTTCTTTCATGCCCAGTCACTGGTGACCCCACAGGGCTGAGGTCTTGCTACCTCCAATAAGCAGATGTCCTGGGGGTTTGCACCTGTCAGAGTCAAAGGAAGGTCAATGCTCCGGCCACCCGGCCACTACCTTTTGCTACTAGCTGGCTAAGGGAGCTGAGGCCTGCCTGCCTTGGGTAATCAATAGCCACTGGCAAGTGTTCTACTTGGACTCAGTCTAATCCTGAGGGCAACAGGTCAGCAAATGCTTTTCTCTCTCAGGCACCACACCTTTGGCCCTGCTGCTCTGTAGCACCAGTGGTATCCCTATAGAGTGATTTCTGGTTTCTTTTGGCAGTCCTCAGAGTTGGGGAGCTGTCTCTGCAAGTTTATACCCCAGTGGGATCTCTCTGTTGTTGTTGGATCTTTGTAGGAAGTGACCCTGTGCAGCTTCTAGGCGACTGCCATAGCCAGGGAGTTCTGGCTATAGGAGCAGCCCCAGGATCATGGGGCACACAGAATCAGCAGCAGGGCGGGGATGCTCCACATGGTTCTGGAAGTGCCTGGCACCCGGTGACTTTAGGAAGGAGAGCACTCAGCTCATGACTCTGGCCCAGTGGGGGCACAGTCCAGAGGCAGGGTGGGCACGGGGGGGCAGGACATGGGGATGCGTGGCTCTAGTAGGCTCTGGCCAGGTGGGGGACAGGGAGTTTGGTCTGGCAGTGGAGGTGGGGGGCATTGCTCATGAGCCTCCTCCCACAGTCTCTACAGGGGTTAGGCTTTTGGTTCATCAGGCAAGGGGGGAAGGGAGGACTGGAAGTTCATAATGGCAGGGAAAATTATAGTTCAATTTTTCTTCCTGGAAAGGGAGTGTTCAGGGTCACAACAGGGTCCCTCTGGGGAAGTAGACCCCACTTCCTACAGCTCTCACCCGTGGGGTGAGACAAGAGATCCTCAGTTCACCACTTGCCTATAGAAAACCTACAGGAGCAAACGAAGAGAAAAAGAAAAAAGAAAATTAAAAAAAAAAAAAGAAAATCAACCCCCCCCCACACAACTTTCTTTGGGGAGGGGACAGACACTTTTCTTTTGGGATGAATTTTGTACCTGAAGTTTGCTTTCTTTGAGTTGCAGTTTGCCTCAGCAGAGGTGACCTGTAGTTATCACTCTTCTCTCAGCTCGGCTCCCAGTCTTCAGCTTAAATGGGTACTTTCTGGACATTATCCTTCCCTCTGGATGGGAGGTTCTGTCTGAGGCTGGCTCTAGTGGGTCATCTTGCCTCTCCTCCTTAAATATTAATATATATCCTATAGTGATGAGTGCTAAGGCAAAATATAAATCATAGAAGGGGGCAGAGATTATGTATGTAGGATTGCAGTTTAGAGAGAATAATCAGAAAAGCCCTCACTAAGATGATGACATTTGGGCAGAAATTTTTTTTTATTACATTGTAAACACATAGATCATGTATACGTTAATGCATTTATAGGGTACAATGTGCTGATTTCATATAGAATTAGGAATGCTTACATCACACTGGTTAATACATATCTCATCTTGTTTACTTAATTATTGTGTTAAGACATTTATACTCTATACTAATAGATCTGACATGTACCCTTGCATTATGCACCATAGGTGTGATCCCACAATTCACCCTCCCTCGATCTGACCTCCCTACTCCCCTTCCATCCTTCCTCCTCCCTCCTTCATCTTGGGCCACAGTTGTGATCTATTCTATTCTACATATGAAAGTGTGAGTGATTTTAAATTGGTTTCATAATAGTACTGAGTACAATGGATGTTGTTTCTTCCATTCTTGAGATAGGATATGTTCCAGCTCCATCCATGTAAACATAAAAGAGGTAAAGAATCCATCCTTTTAAAGGCTGTGTAATATTCCATGGCATACATATACTACAATTTATTAATCCATTCTTGAGTTGATGGGTACTTGGGCTTCTTCCATGACTTGGCTATTATGAATTGAGCTGTAATGAACAATCTGGTGTCAATATCTTTGTTATAAAGTGATTTTTAGTCTTTTGGATATACCCCTAGTAGAGGAATTGCAGAGATTTGAAGGAAGGAGGTAGGTGGATGACCCATGAGACTATCTGTAAGGAAAAGAATTCCAGGCAAAGGGATCAGAAATTACAAAGGCCCCAATGAGAGAATATGCCTATCATGGTCTAGTAACAATAAAGAAGTTAGTATAACTGGAGCATAGTGAACAGAAGGGACAGTAGGATATTGTATTAGAGAGGCAACAAGGATCCAGTTGTGTAGGATCTTATAGGCATTGTAAAGATTTGACTTTTATTCTTAGACTAGAAGATTCTGGTAGAGAAGTGATATGAGCTGACTCTTGTTTTTGAAAGATCAACTTATCTATTATATCCATGGTAACTAGGGGTTAAGAGGCACTAGCAAGGAAGAAGAACATATTAAATGAGGACAGACAAATGGTCAAACACATGAAAAATGCTCATCACCTTTAATCATCATAGAAATGCAAATCAGAACTAGTTAGAGATATCACATGACCAAGTGAGAATAGGCCATATCACAAGGGCCCAAAGCTGCAGGTGCTTGTGTGGGTGTGGAGAGAGGGATACAGTCACCTACTGTTGGTGGTACCTCAAATTAGTACAGTCTTTCTGGAAAGAAGTATGGAGAATCCTCAAAGAACTAAAAGTAGATCTATTTGATCTTGTAATTTCATTACTAGGTATCTGCCCAAAAGGAAAGAAGTCATTTTACCATAAGGATATTTGCAGTTGAATGTTTATCGCAGCTCAACTCACAATTGCAAAGATGTGGAAACAACCCAAGTGCCCACAGACCCATGAATGGATTAATATACTGTGGTGTATGTTTATCATGGAATACTGTTCAGCCATAAAAAGGATGGAGACTTTACATCTTTTGTATTAACTGAGAAGGATTTGAATAACATTCTTTTAAGTAAGGTATCACAAGAATGGAAAATAAAGCATCCCACACACTCAATACTAAGTTGAAACTAGTAGATTAATAACTGCATACACACTTGAGAGAAAAACACAATTAAATTCAAGGAGGGGGAAGGGGGTTTGGTAAGTTCTTATCTAATGGGTGCAATGTACAGTTATATGGCATATCTCATGGGTGAAGGACACAAGTACAATGTGGACATTACCTTAAAAATGCAAACAATAGGCTTGGCACTTGTAGCTCAAGTGGCCAAGGTGCCAGCCACATACACCGAGGCTGGTGGTTTGAATCCAGCCCAGGCCCACCAAACAACAATGACAACTATAACCAAATAATAGCCAGGCTTTGTGGCGGGCACCTATAATCCCAGCTACTTGGGAGGCTGAGGCAAGAGGATTGCTTAAGCCTAAGAGTTTGAGGTTGCTTTGAGCAGTGACATCACAGCACTCTACCCAGGGAAACAGCTTGAGACTCTGTCTCAAAAAAAAATGCAAACAATGTAACCTGATCATATGTACCCTCACATTAACAAAAAAATGACTTGTTAAAATATTGTCATTTGGGTTCAATTCAGTAAACAATGCCAGGTTGGGTCCAGGGTTTGTGGTACTTGAAGCTTTATACGTTTGTTGGGACTTTCTTCAGTTAAAGTATTAAAAAATATGTGTAAAAGCAAATTCCCCACCTTTTATTACATTTTGTAGCAGGGAAAACATTTGACATAAGAACTGTCCTCTTAGCAAATTAAAAAAAAATAAATGAACAAATTGTACTTATTTATGATTTACAATTACATCGTAAATGTAATTACAATTTACCTTTACATTGTATACATATATCAGCAGAGTGGCTAAATTGAGCTAATTAACATAAACATTAACTTGTATACTTTTTTTGTGGTGAGAACATTCAAACTTTCCCAGCAATTTTGAAGTATACAATATATTATTAACTATAGCCACCATATTTTACAATGGACCTCTTGAAATTATTTCTGTTGTCTAGATATTGTACCCTTTCATCAACATCATCTTTCCCCTCTAGCCCCTGGTAATCACAATTCTATTCTCTGCTTCTATGACATTTTCAGATTCCATATCAGTGAGACCATGAAGTATTTATCTTTTTGTATCTGGTTTATTTCTTCTTTTCTTTTTTGGTACATTTTAAATCAAAGATATAAGTGTTCCCTTCACCCCATCTTCTCGTCCCCTTTACCCCCCTACTTGATTTCTATTGAGTTTTACTTCCACATATGTACATACATTTTGATCAACTAGTTTCAATTTAGTATTGAGTACATGAGGTGTTTATTTTTTCCATTCTTGGCATACTTCGCTTAGAAAGATCGTTTCCAGCTAGGCACCTGTGGCTCAAGTGGCTAAGGCGCCAGCCACATACACCTAAGGTGGCAGGTTCGAATCCAGCTGGGCCCACCAAACAACAATGATGGCTGCAACCAAAAAAAAATTAGCCAGGTGTTGTGGTGGGCACCTGTGGTCCCAGCTACTTGGGAGGCAGAGGCAGGAGACTCGCTTTAGCCTAGGAGTTGGAGGTTGCTGTGAGCTGTGATGCCATAGCACTCTACCCAGGGTGACAGCTTGAGGCTCTGTCTCAAAAAAAAAATGGTTTCCAGTTCTATCCAGGTTGTTATGATAGATACTAGATCATCATTTTTTTTTTTAGATCACCATTTTTTATGGCTGTGTAGTTATTTCAAAGTATACATATGCCACATTTTATTAATCTATTCATATATTGATGGGTACTTGTTTCTTAATGTAATATCCTCCAGGTTCATCCATGTTGCTATAAATGACAAGATTTATTTCTTTTTTTATGGCTAGCTAGTATAGCATTATGTATATATACCACACTTTATTCATCCATCAAAGGCCATTTAAATTAATTTCATATCTGGGCTATTGTGAATAATACTGCAATGAACACAGAAGTGCAGTTAATTTTTTGACATATTGATTTAAATTCCTTTGCATATATATCCGGTAGTGGAATTGCTGTATTGCATAGTAGTTCTAGTTTTTTGAGAAATCTCCATACTTTTTTAAATGGCTGTACCAATTTACTTTCCCATCATTGTGTACAAGGATTCCCATTCTTCCTATCCTTGCCAACACTTGTAAATCATCTTTTTGAGAACAGTCATTCTAACAGATATAAGGTGTAACTCATGGTATTTTTGATTTGAATTTTCCTGATGATTAGTGATATTAAACACCTTTTAATATACCTGTTGGCCATTTGTATGTCTGTAGATCCTTTGCCCATTTTTAAATTGGGTTATTTGCTTATATTGCTAGTTCCTAATGTATTTTGGATATTAACTTCTTATTAGATATATGACTTGCAAATATTTTCTCCCAATCCACAGGTTTTTTTTTTTTTCATTTTGTTGTTTCTTTTGCTGTGCAGGAGATTTTTAGTTTGATATAATCCCATTTGTCTATTGTTGCTTTTGTTGCCTATGCTTTTGGTGTCATTTCCAAGAAATCATCACCAAGGTCAATGTCAAGGAGCTTTTCCCCTACGTTTTTTTCTAGGGTTTTTAAAGATCTTACATTAATGTCTTTAATCCATTTTGAGTTGATTTTTTGTTTGTTATGAGATAAGAGTCTAATTCATTCTTTTGCATGTGGATATCTAGTTTTTCCAAAATCATTTATAAAAGAGACTATGCTTTCCTCATAGGATACAGGAAATACCCAGGTTATGAATAGGATAGGTTCCTAAGTTGAATTTGTATGTAAGTTGGACTAGATACATTTACTTATTACCTGTATAGTCTCTATTTGTAAGTGTGAAACATATGTCAGTTGGATATTGGTAACTTGGGGACTGCTTGTATTCTTGGCACTCTTGTTGAAAATCAGTTGACTATATATGTGTGTATTTTGTTTTATTCCATTGACCTCCATGTCTTGATTTATTTTCTAATTAAAAAGTAGGAGACTGGGAAAGGATACATGCCAGTGAGGAAAAATGAAGCTTAAGCTTCTTTAGCTTTGCACATAACTGCTTCTGACTGAGTTACTATGACTCCCATGCTAAGCCCTGGGAACAAAGAAATGAGTAATTTACAGTGATTAGATTTAATACCTAGACTGTTGTGAAAATCTTTCTCTCTGGATTTTTCCCCCACCCCCAGTTTTTAAATTGACAAATAAAATTGTATGTATTTATCATATATAATGTGTTTTGTTGTATATATACATCATAGATAGTTTAACATGTGCATTACCTTATCTCCTTCAATTTTATCATCATACAACTAGAAGATTATTTTCCTCAATAACTCATCTGTCACCATGATAGTAACCCTTTAGCCTCTCATGGCTTTCCATTGCAGCTTTCTTTTGAAGCTGTTCATTGAAGGACTCCTTATATTTTATTAGCCATCAGAATCAGTAAGTAGGTGAGGGAATGTTTGTTGAAAATGCAGGTTCCTTAATCCTGTGATTGGGTAAAAGTGGTGAAGGCTATTTTGCTTAGCAGGATGTAAGCATTCCAATTTGTACAAATAATCAACGCATTGAATCCTATAATGGCATAAATGTATTTATGATCTATGTACAAATGACTTCATAGAAAAAAAAAGAAGAAAATGCAGGTTCCTTGGCCTCAGCCCTAAATTTCCTTACTCAGTCATTAGGATTGGGCCTGAAATTCTTCATTTTACACACATATATTGCAGTATATTACCTGGACACCAGGTAGTGCTGTGTTGTTAAGACATGGAAAACACACATGGTGCTTTTGCTCTATATAGAAGGAAAGCTGGAAGCTACACTCTAGTTGGAAAGGAGATTGGGTCCTATATTCCTTGCTTATTTGCCCTCCATTAGGGCCTAGTCACTTCATCAGCATTCAATCCCCATGTGATTCGGATCCTAAAGCTTTTGCCAGTTTCCTTAAGAGGCAAACCAAACAGTGCCCTTGACACCAATGTGGCCTTCCTGGTGCTGAATGGTCCACTCAGCTTACCCCAGGAGTGGTTGCCTAAGCTCAGCAAGCACTCCAGAGCTGGCCATGCACAAGGAACCATTTTTCACGTGTGGCCTTGCCACAATGTCTGCACCCAGTTAGCAGCCAAGCTGATGGGAGATCCATCCTGCTCAGTATTCAATCTCAGCTGTTGGACACTGTTCAAGTCTCTTCACTCAGGTTATCAGTTTAAACTGCTCACTGGAACTATTTAGTCCAAAATCAATAAACTGCAGGACAGCCCTTTCCTGTCTCCAGATTGCATGAGGGCTGGTTGACTGGCTCCTGCCCGTATGGAAGCACTTGCATTCTGTGCCAGCTCTTCTCAGCTCCAGACCTCCTCGCTGGCTCCCGGAGTCTACTACGGCTTCACTGAGTCCTCAGAATGATGTCCCTGTGTAAATTCCCTCAGCCACAGGTGGCTAGAGTTCTAGGTCCCCTGTCTCACCGGAAGTGGCTAGTAAGGAGCTGTTTCTAATCTGCCATCCTGCTCTGCATCCCCACCTAATTCTTATTGCTCCATTTTTAATGGCTTTATTGAAATATAAATTCATACATCAAAACATTTACTCATTTAAAGGATATAATTTGTTTTTAATATATTCATGGGTGTTTAATGATATCTTATTATGATCTTAATTTATATTTCAGTAATTGCTAATGATGTTTAGCATATGCTTCTTTATCCTTACCTCCTATTTGGTAAAATGTCTTCTCTCATTTTTCCTTGTCAGTTGTGCAAGAGTTTAGTGAAATTTATCAATCTCTTCAAGGAACCAGGTATTGTTTTATTTATTTTCTTTATTGCTTTTCTGTTTCCAACATCATTGCTTTCTACACTTTATTTTCTTCCTTCTGATAGCTTTCTAGTTTCTTAAATTACAAGTTAAGAGTATTAATTTGAGATTTTCTCTTTTCTAATATAAACAGTGCTATTTCCCTCTGAGCATTGTTTTAGTTATATCCCAGTAAATTTTATATGTTAATTTTCATTTAGTTCAATGTAGTTCTGTTTCCTTTGAGAATTTTTCTTTGACTTATGGATTATATACAAGCATGTTGATGATTTTGTTTTCAAGTATCTGCAGACTTTCCTGTTATCCTTTCTGTTGTTTCATTCTAGGGTGATTAAGTAACAATTTCTGGGTGATTTAATTTTAAAAACTTGTTCAGGTTTGATTTTGGCACAGAACATGATCCACCATGGTTATGTTCCATATACTTATGGAAGGAATGTATATTCTGCTATTGAGTTCAGTGTTTTATAAATGTCAGTTGGACATTTGACTGTTGTTGGTGTTGAATTCTTCTATATCCTTGATGATTTTCCTGTCTAGCTGTTTAGTCAGTTGTTAATAAAGGTGTGTTGAAATCTTCAACTAAAATAGTTGATTTGTCTGGTTTTCCTTCCATTTGTATCGGCATTTGCTTCACATATTTTCAGTTGTTATTTGGCACATAAACATTTGGGATTATATTATGTTGTCTTGGTGGTTTGAAACTTTTTCATTACACAATGTCTCTTTCTCATAATTTTCATTGCTCTAGTCTACTTTATTTGATATTAATATAACTGTTGCTGATTTTCTTTGATTAACATTTGCATAGCTTTTCTATCCTTTTACTTTTCTTCTATTTATATCTTTGAATTTAAAGGGTTTCTCCTTTTTTTTTCCAGAGAAGCTACACAAAATACTATGATTTTATTAGCAACTACATAGGTATCATTTATAAAACATTTTATACTTGTTTCACAGGGAAGGTGGACTCATAGTAATCAAGCATCAATAATGTATCTTAAATAAGTAACATACTGGTAGAAAAAAATAAGTTATAATACATTCTATACTAGTGTAGAAACCAAGTGCAGTTGGAAACTCAATATATGAAAACAATCTTTAATAAGTCATGTCTGGAGTGATACATTTGGCCCATCTTTGGTCAGTCCTGGAGCAGTACTCACCATAAGCTCAACGACAAAAATGCCGAAGACCAGATAGGAACACTCTAAAAATCAGTTTCACAATGTAGTACTTGGTCCTCTGGTCTGTAAACAGTGACCTTTCATAGTTTCCATCCCTGCTGCAGTATTTATTGCAAGATCAGACCTCCTGCATCATCCAGATTCCAGGACAAGTGGCTCCTGGCGAGTCACAACCCAGGGAGGAGTGGCTGCTGGTTGACATGTATTCCTATACATGATCTAGGTGAGTTTCAGGGATTTTCTTGAGAAGTTTATCTTGAATACATTTACTAATAAAAATGCTGTATTACTGGGAGGCATGTGAAGGAAAATTTACTTGCTAAAGGATACTGGACATCAGTTTTCATTCCTAATACACAGAAAAAACCATTGTCTGTACTGTATGAAGAGGACTACCTTGTCAGGAAGATGTTAGTTCTTATGAGAAGAAAAAGGGCTTGTGTTAAAATTAACTTGTAGTTAACTCCCTAAAAGATGTTATTCTTAGATATTTTCATTCCTAAGTTTTAGAGGTAGCTATGGAATATAGTCTTCCCTGACATTGGGGTCAGGAAGAAAGGAGAACCTGTATTTATAAAAGGAATTTAAATTCTGGCCTCGGGACTCTCAAACCTGCTTCGAACGCAAGAAGATGGCTCCCAACTCTTCTAACAGGAGCCTCAAGTTGAATGTCCTCTGATACTAACAACTGACTCATGTTGTCACTCACTGCTATAAAAATAAAGGTTAGAGTAACCCAAGTTTATTTATTTTTATTTATTTATTTTATTATTTTTTATTAAATCATAACTTTGTACATTGATGCATTTATGGGGTTTAGGGTACTGCTTCGATATACAATGTGAAATGTTTACATTGAACTAAGTAACACATCCATCACAGTTATACTCATTTCTTAATAGTTTTGAAATGTACCATCGCATCATGCACATTAGGTGAGGTCCCCCAAATACCCTAGCACCTCTCATTTCCCCCCTCCCCTCCACTCTCTTTCCTCTTCCCTTCTACTTCCTGGACCATAGTTATGTTTTGCCATTCATGTGAGTATGTAGGTGATTATATATTGATTTTATAGTAGTATTGGGTACATTGGATACTTTTTTCCCCCATTCTTGAGATACTTTACTAAGAAGAATATATTCCAGCTCCATCCAGGTAAACATAAAAGATGTGAAGTCTCCATTTTATGGCTGCATGGTATTCCATGATGTACATATACCACAATTCATTAATCCATTCATGGGTCAATGGGCACTTGTAAAAAACAAGGCACAGTGAGTTGGGGCATTAACTGTATGCCACAATTAATTCCTTTAACATAGGTTTAAGCACATGTCCCTACATGTACATTGTGGTTATACACTAGGGCAGAACCTTTTTAACAAGAGGGTTTTTGCTACAGCTTTTCAAGATGCTAAGTTGGGGGGGACAACAGACTTTGCACTGATTTCACTGACACCTAAGTAGGGGCTAGGAAAAATGTCTTTACCCTCCTTCTATTCCTTGCTCCTATCCTAGAAAACTAACACATCTATTCTTACTGAGCAAGGCACTGGTCTAGGAGTAGGCCATTCTTATCAAAAGGCATCTTTGATATTCTGTAGCTGGTGCACAGCCAGGTCTAAAGGGAGGCTGAACTTAAGATGAACAAGCAAAGCCTGTGTGTGCCATGTAGCTCCATGGCTGGTAATGGGGCTCAATGAGTGACCCTGACTTACAGATGAGGTTCACACAGGACACCAGCCACTGCTCATTCAGTGCCATGCACACAAAAGAATTCAACTCCTAATCTGCACTGTGCTTAAAATGGTCATGTTCTGTCAGCACCATATGGATGGCTGTTAGTAAGCTTTGAGGAATCACAGCAGTGTTTCCCATAACAGGCAGGGCAAAGGACTAGGAGAGCTTCTGGGCTAGAGATTCCACATAAGCAGGGCCATTCTTAGCATGGTAATACTTTACAAAGAGCTCCCAGGGGGTGCATGGTCTCAGCAGCTGAGAAGGCTGGCAGCAAACAAACAATGGGGGCCAGGAACAGGTTCGTGTCTGAGGAGGAGGCATATAGTCCATGGGCCAACAGGTCCCTCACAGCCACCGTCAGCTTCTTCCACACTGCCAGGGTCAGCTCATCCTTGGCTTCTAGAGAGAGGTCCTGGAGGTTGGCAGAGGTGATGACATGGTCATGAGGCTGGTACCTCAAGGCTAGCTGCTTCACTCTGTCCACTGACACCTCCAGTCTCTTCAGTAAGGCAGAGTAGTCTCTGTCAGCCTGGCCCTGCTGCCACAGGGTTGGAGGGATCTAGTCTGTGGCACAACCAAACTGGCTAACAGCAAAAATCTGGAGCACTGCCAGAGCTTGCCGCAGCAGGTGCAGCCCTGTCTCCCGGATTCTCTTCTTATCTTCTACTTTCATTTTGCTGTTTCCTGGAGGCAGTCTGCTGCTGCCTGCTCTGGTGGAGCCATATCCTGTGTTCCCATCGGCCTTGCACTCACAGTGTCCACAACCTGTCTGCAAGGGGCTTCCTACTTCCTCTTGGATGAGGTTGATGAACATCTCAAAGTCTCGGATCTGAGTTTTCAGCTGCTGGACCAACTGCTGTTTGACTCGGGCTGGGTTAACAATCTGCATCTACACATTGACGAAGCTCTTCAGTGGACAGGAACTGATGTCCTCATTCAGGTTCATTGCCAGTTTCTGAGCTCCTCTATGGTCACCTGCTGTCTTTCCAAGACCACAGACTGTGGCAGGGAGTCATAATTGTCCTCTTGATAGGCAATGTTTCCAGGAGCTGCAGTATCAGTTCCTTCTGGTTCTCCCTTTGGGTTTCCAGATACTCTTGTCTTTGTTGCTCACTCTGGTCCTTGCTCCTCAAAACGTGGCTGGTCCCCTGGCAGGCTGTCGCCATTGTTGCTGGCATGGTTCCTGGGCCGCTCATAACCCAGGCCTTGAGGACAGCCGTGGAAGGCAAAGTCTTCCAGCTCTCCGCGGCTGCGCACACCACCAGGCTCAGGCGAAACTGCACCTGCGTGAAGTGCGAGGACCGCGAGAGTAACGTAGAGTTCAGCCGCCGCCGTTAGGCCGCTGCCGCCACAGCGTTCGGCCGGTGAGTTAGGCGGGGAACCCGGGTCTTGCCGAATTCATCAGCCGCTGCCTCTTCCACAAACGCAGCTGCCCCCAGGTCCTTCCACTACCGCCCCCTGGGGCCCAGGGCACGGCCTCCCACAGTGACAGCGCCTCCTCTTTCCCCTCCTTTTCCTTCTTCACCTTTGGCCTAATGGCCACCACCACCGTTACCGACTCCACAGCCGCTTTGACAATTATGTCTCCTTTACACAAAATACAGTTTGATTCCTTTTTAGTCCAGTCTGACAACCGCTGCCTTTTTTAATTAATTAATTAATTAATTTTTTGCCTTTTTTTTTTTTAAAGACAGTGTCTCATTCCGTTTCCTAGGCTACCCTGCAGTGGCATCATAATAGCTCACTGGAACCTCGAACTCCTCAGCTAACGCAATCCTCCTGTCTCAGTCACCTGAGAGGCTTAGACTCCATGATGCCACCATATCTGGGTAATTTTTATCTTTTGTAGAGATTGGGCCTCACTGTATTGTTCAGGTTGGTCTTGAACATTTGACCTTAAGCTAGCCTATGACTTCAGCCTCCCAAAGTGCTAGGATTACAGGAGTGAGCCACCACACTCACCCCCTGGTCTTCTAATTGGATTATTTAATCCTTTAACATTGAATGTTATTGATGTGGTTTGGTTGATATCTGCCATTTTACTTTTTATTTTATTTATTTATTTATTTATTTATTTTTTTGAGACAGAGCCTCAAGCTATCCCCCTGGGTAGAGTGCCATGGCATCACAGCTCATAGCAACCTCCAACTCCTGGGCTCAAGCGAGTCTCCTGCCTCCGCCTCCCAAGTAACTGGGACCACAGGCACCCACCACAACGCCTGGCCATTTTTTTTTTTTTGGTTGCAGCCATCATTGTTGTTTGGCGGGCCCAGACTGGGGATTCGAACCCGCCACCTTAGGTGTACGTGGCTGGCGCCTTAGCCGATTGAGCCACAGGCGCCGAGCCTTACTTTTTATTTTATATATGTCTCATATAGCTTTTGTTCTGTTATTCTTTTATTGCTTTCTTTGGCATTAAGCAAATATTTTATACTGTAGTATTTTAATTTCTTTTTTATTTCATATTATTGTGAGAGTACAAATAATCAGGTTACAATGTTTGCATTTGTTAGCATTTTAATTTCTTTAATGATTTTTTTCATTGCAGTTTTGAGTTATTTCTTTATAGTTTGATTTAAGGCTTACCATGTATGTTATCAGAATGTGCTTTAGACTAATCCCAGTAAGATATAGAAATGTTACTTCTATGTAGTTCTGTTACTTTCCCCCATTTTTTGGTAGTGTGTGTGTGTGTGCATATAACAATGCATTGTCACAATACTTCATATAATTTCATGGCTTTTAAAGAAACTAAGAAGAGCAAGAAGAATATATTTATAACTTTTATTGTATTAACCTTCTTATTTCCCATTTCTGGTATTTTCATTAATTTCTATTGGTTTGTATTACCATCTGGAGTTATATCTTTAATCAAACTTTGCTCCCCACCACTTTCTTTGTGTTGTTATTGGCAAATATACTATGTTATATATCCAAAAGTACAATTACATACATATTGTTTTTATAAAATTTTGTTTTAAATTGGTTGAGAAGATGGCTCGGCGCCTGTGGCTCAATCAGCTAAGGCGCCAGCCACATACACCTAAGGTGGCAGGTTCGAATCCCCAGCCCGGGCCCACCAAACAACAATGATGGCTTCAACCAAAAAATAGCCAGGTGTTGTGTCAGGTGCCTGTGGTCCCAGCTACTTGGGAGGCTGAGGCAGGAGACTGGCTTGGGCCCAGGAGTTGGAGGTTGCTATGAGCTGTGATGCCATGGCACTCTACCCAGGGGCATAGCTTGAGGCTCTGTCTCAAAAAAAAAAATTGGTTGAGAAGAAAGAAATATACATTTATAGTTTTTTAATCACAATTACCTATACATATATTACTTTGTGTACTCCGTGTATGTGTATTTGAAATACTGTCTGGGTTATGCAATTTCTTGTAAGGCAGGTATGCAAGAAACAAATTCCATTTGTGTTTATCAAAGAATATCTTTATTTCCTATTCAGTTTTCAAAGTTGGTTTTTTGGGAAATGCAATTCTTAGTTGGAGAGGTTTTTTGTTGCTTGAGCACACTGATATGATTTCTCACTGCCTTCTGTCTTCAATTGTTTCTGATAAAAAGTTGTTTATTAATCTGCTTGAGATTTTCTTATAAGTGATATTTGTTTTTTTCTTGCTGTTTTTATGATTTTCTATATTTTGACTTTCAGCATTTTGCTATAAAGTGTCTTTATGTATATCTAATTGCTTTTATAATACTTGGAGTTCACTGGATATGTAAATTGTTTTATTAAATTTGGGAAATATTCAATCTTTTTTGCATGTTTTTGCTCTTTTTAATCTCTTCTTTCTCATAATTTCTGTTATGCACATATTTGTGTACTTTATGATGTCCCACAGTTCACTGAGCCTCTTAATTTTTCTTTTCCCTGTTTATTCTTTGGATTGGATAATATATATTGATCTGTCTTCAAGTTTGCTAATTTCTTTTGCCAGTTCAAATCTACTGTTGAGAATTCCTCTACTTAATTTTTCCTTTTGGTTGTTGTACTTTGAGCTACAGAATTCCCATTGTTCTTTTTCGTAGTTTCTATCTCTATATTGACATTCTTTAATAATACATTATCATCTCAAAGTAGTTTTGATTTGCATTTCACTAATGATTAAGGATGGTGAGCATTTTTTCATATATCTATAGGCCACACGCCTATCTTCTTTGGTGAAATTTCTCTTCAAGTCCTTCAAGTCCTTTGCCCACCTTGCAATGGGATCACTTGTTTTTTTTTTTTTTTTTGTTAATGCATTTGAGTTCTCTATGGATTCTGGTTATTAAACCTTTGTCAGAGACATAACCTGCAAATATTTTTTCCCACTCTGAGGGCTGTGTGCATGCTTTACTTACTGTGTTTTTGGCTGTGCAAAAGCTCTTTAGTTTGAGCAGGTCCCAATAGTGTATTTTTTTTCCTTTTTTTAAAATTAAATGATAGCTGTATACATTAATGCAAACATGGGGTACAGTGTAGTGTTTTCATATACAATTTGAAATACTTTCATCAAGCTGGTTAACATAGACTTCATGTCATTTGCTTAGTCATTGTGCCAAAACATTTATATTCTAGTTCTAGAAAAGTTCACTTGTACCCTTGTTAGACAGACCATATAGGTGATCTTTCCAGTCTGAGAATGCAAACTAATA
>CAUYQV010093253.1:0-19103 GCA_963574575.1 Galagoides demidoff | reverse complement strand
TTACCCCCTATCCGTTCACTTTCCCCCCTCTCCCTCCCCTTTCCCCCCTCTCCGTCCCCTTTCCCCCATCTCCCTCCCCTTTCCCCCCTCTCCCTCCCCTTTCCCTGCCCTCTCTCTTCTCTCTCCCTCCTCCCCTCTTCCTTCCTCTTTTCTGGACTATAGTTATGGTTTACTGTTCATATGAATATGTTTCTAGTTATGATGGGGCAAAAGGAAGTTTTCACTCCTCTTGGCTAAAACTTGACTTTAACCCCAGAGTTCCCCCATCCCCTGGCAGTGGTTGGAAAAGCTCTTCAGTCCACCCTCCCCACTCACCGAAGGTGTTTAGGCCCCAGGCCTAGGCCTCCCGGCTCCCGGGGCAGGTGCCTCTGGGGCCCCTACCAAGGCCAACCCAGCAAGGCAGCTGCTTCAGGACTGGTCCCCAGATCTTGCACACTCACACAGGGCATCCTCACCATTCAAAGAGGGCCATCCCTCCAGAACCAGAGGAGCTAGAATCAACAAAAACAGTAATTCCTAAAAACAACACCCTCCCTCAAACACGCAAATAAGGTAATATTTGCGATCATTAGGAAAAAAATCAAAACTTGCAAAGGACAAACCTTGGTCAGCAAGTGGCCTCTTACCTCCCTTCTCATCTTCCACCTTTGTCCACTCTTCATTCAACAAATGCTGATTGGTCACGGACTCTGCGCTGTGTGCTTTTCCGGATGGACAGACGCAGCCTTTCTGGTTTCCTCGCCTGGCGGCTGCTTCCTGTATTCTCATGTTATGCTTTACCAGACGCTTTGGGAACTGCGGGGCTGTCCATCTCAGGCACTGGCTATCTAACGACCTTGCTGTTATGGGTGCAGATTGGGGTCCTCTCATGTCACCCCCAGTAGTTACATCTCCTGCTTCTCTTGATGTTTGTAACTCCAGATTTGTATATTTTGCATATGTAACTGTGTAAACATTGTGTACTTGTACACACACGTCTATACATAATCATATATATGCAGGCCTGTTTCTGTTCGGCTCACACTACTCTGGACGGTGTCCTTGACTCTCTCCCTTGTACAGAGAAGCTGTTGGTGCCGTGATGAGTCCCCTATCTCTTCTGTTGCCCTTTCACCCCTAACTTTTGCTACTTTCACTCGTACTATGTCACGGGTAATAAGGTTTCTATTTCATTCTGTGTCCATGATTCAATCTGTATTATCTATGGATTGATTCTAAAAGATGAGAAGCAACAGGTATGCCCATCATGGCCATCTAAAAATGGCTTACCCATGGGCTACCTCATCTGCCTCTGTTAAATTTCTTTCTCTAGGAGGCCCGGTGTTGTGACCCTTATGCAGCTCCGTGCACCCCTTATTCACATGGTCCTGCTCTTGTTCACTCTCCCAGTTTCCAGCACCCTTTCCCTTGGCTCGGCAGAGGCTGACAGGGTCCAGGTTCTGAATCCCCTCCGTGCTACTCACCTGTTGTGTCTGTCTCACATACACTTGTCATCCTCCTGCCCTTGAAAGTCTCTGAGCCTTTGTGCTTCTGTGGTGTCGGTTGTAATGTCTCCCTTTTCATTTCCGACTTGACTCCTTTGAGTCATCTCCCCCAGAGTCACATCTGGGCGTGTCTTGCTCAGGGTGAGTTCTAGTCTCTAAGCAGCTGATGACATTTATGGCTGTAGATTTAAATGTCAGTGAGTCCTTGACAGACTAAGCAGGCTTGGGGATGGGGTGATTGATGGCGTGAGGGAAAACACCAACGTTTGCACAAAGAGCCCCTTCCTAGGAGGACAGAGAATTCTATATTCACCTGCAGTGGCATCAACAGAAGCCACCAATGATCTGGTAGCCAATTTGCAGCCTAATTTTCTTTTTAAATCTATGGGGATGGAACAGAAAGAAATAAATAATGCATTTTTTTGTGTCTTCTGCTTTAAGGTACTGAGTGTTACCAAGAGATTTCCAAGGCCAGATGTGGAGTCAGTGGTAGACCAGGGTTATGGGTCACTGCCACTATGTCCAATTGTGCTGCCCTCTACATAGACCACAGTGGCTCAAGTCTGTAATCCTAGCACTCCAGAAGGCCAAGGCAGGTGGATTGCCTGAGGTTAGGAGTTCAAGATCAGCCTGAGCAAGAGCAAGACCCCCATTTCTACTAGAAATAGAAAAACAACCCAGGTGTTGTGGCTGGGGCCTGTAGTCCCAGCCACTCAGGAGGCTGAGGCAAGAGAATCTCTTGAGCCCAGGAGTTTGAGGTTGCTGTGGTCTATGATGCCAAGGCACTCTACCCTGGATGACAGAGTGAGACTCTTTCTCAAAAAAATAATTTCTCCCCCGCTTCCTGTTAAGAATTTCCTCTTTCTCTTTCACTGCACTCACTGCTGAGTCATCAGGGTTTGTTTTCATTCTTCTAACCCTGCTGTCACACCTGTAAGTGGCTGTCCATAAAGACTGCAGTGTTTACTCTCACAACATGAGGGAGGAAGGAAGAGAAAGAAAGGAGGGGAATAAAAACTAAGGTTTGGTCCAAGCATCCGAAGTCTCAGAGCCGCAATCTCCCAGCACACAGAGTGTGGTGTTAATATCTGCCCTGCCAGGCTCTTGTGAGCTCAAGGCCACTCCACTGCTTAGCAGAGCATTGGCTCCATCCTAGGGCATCACAGAATTGTCATTATTGTCACTAGTACTGCCCTCACATTCTGGGGTGCTTGGCTTTTTAGGTGACCAAGTAAGGTTTGCTCTCCCCTGATGTTTGTTCACAGTTAATCACTATAGCAGGAGATTTGATCTCCGTGTTTCAAACCCTAGGGAAGTTTTGTTATCTGTAAGGGCTGGATTCATTTTAGAGCGGGGTGGGCTTTGCCCAGGGTGAGCCTGTCTGTTTTTACAAAGCCTCACTGCGTTTTGCTGTGGCCTGTCCCGGGTTGTACGTGTCGTGCTCTGGATCGGAGCACTTTGCCTGTGTGCAGTCATGATCCACCGGGCTGGAGGGGAAGACAGGCATCACCCCACATTCAATGCATGCGATTAAAAATTCATTCTGTTTTGTTTGTGGGTGGTTATGAGTGTATGGCAGATACAAACCAAAGGCAAGTTTAGGATTAACTGGAAAACACTGACTTGTTCTTGAGTCTCATGGAAGTAGTTATAAGAAAATTTGGGCTGAAAACAGTATGATCATTGCTGGGTTTTAGTTATGCCCATATGAATCCACACTGGACAGAGGGTGACTATACTATTTGCAAAAACCCACACAAATCCAAATGTTTTTATCATAAAGTGTTATAATGTACCACCCTATTCCCTCTCTTCTGTGATCACTGAAGTAGGGAAGGAATTTTAACTAAGGACCAAAATGTTTGCCTGTTACAATGTTATTTTTTGAGACAGCAAATTAGTATAGCATTATGTGGGGAGCATGGGGAAGGCTAAGGGCATAAGCTAACCTTGTTAAGCATATGAAATTATTGAAATCATGAGAAGGAATGATGAGAATGTATTTATGATCTGGATTTGGGTTTTTTTTTTTTTTAAAGACATTGTCTCACTCTGTCACTTTGGGTAGAGTGTGTCATAGCTCACAGCAACCTCAAATTCTTGGGTTCAAGTGATCCACTTAACCTCATCCTCACCTCAGTAGGTGGGACTACAGCTGTCCACCACAGCACCTGGCTATTTTTAGAGATGGGGTCTCACTCTTTCTCAGGCTGGTCTCGAACTCCTGAGTTCAGGCAATCTGTCCTCCTTGGCTTCCCGGAGTGCTAGGATTACAGGTGTGATTCACTGTGCCTGGCCTTGGATTTGATTATTCTAAGACTATATTCTAAGTTTAAAAAATGGATAGCTTAGACATAAAAAGAGAAATGTTTGGCAAAGCCAAGCAGGTTTGTGACAGGTTGTAAAACAAAATGCAACAGAGAGAAAATTAAGTATTTTCTTAATATGTCTTAATATGTTCTGGAATATTTTTCTAGAACAACTTGGTCCCTTTTGGAAGAGGATCCTAGCCAGTCATGCCCACCAGGCTGTATTCTTGGGACTATTTCTGCATCACTCTTAAGCTTATCTGTGCCTCTCTCTCCAACCCTTAAAATACCCTCACTGGGCACTGCTTTCATCCGTCTTCATTTTGATTTTGCCTTTTCCTCTTCAAGTTCTCTATTAGTAACCTTCTCTTTCATTTCCCCAACTTTTGTTAGCTCCTTCCATCCTGATCTTACAGTCTGGCTAAAAATTTGGGAGGGTCCACTGTTGACAAGGCTCCTGGACTCCCCCTTAAACCAGGGTGATTCCCGGTTGGCAGCCAGACCTGGCGGTCTTGAGTACGCTGGGTCCTATCATCCTTTCCAGGCTGGACTTGTGTTGCTGCCTTGGAAGAATTGTTGGTCCTGGGGCCAGACACCATGGCAGGGTGGCATTGAGGCCTTGGCAAGAAGGAATGAAGAAAGGAAGGGGTCCCCCCCCCACCCGAGTCATGCCTCATTCCTGTTTCCTCCTTTTCCTGGGGATTTACCTAGTCTCAAATTCTTTAAAAGTCAGTGGATGTGGGCATTGTCCATCTTGAGCCTTGGGTTGTTGAGACATAGCTAAGTTTGTCAAGTTTTCAAGAACTGAGTCTCAAAGAAGCCACCCAGAAGTTTGCTGGCTTAGTTGTTGATCTGTTTGTCAGATCAGCCATTTGTTTGGGGAACATGTTCACAACTGCATGTATTTCAGCTTTTACTGCTTTAAAAATAAAATGTTTCTGGGAAAGAAATTTGATTTGGCTGGAATACGAGGAAGGTGGAATCAATTTATTTGTTAACAATATTTATGCCCTATCTGAAACAGTGTCGCCTGATTCCCTCCCTCCCTCCCTCCCCCGTCTCCCTCTTTCCCTCCCTCCCTTCTTTTGTCTTTCTCTTTCTTTTCTTCCCTGCCCTACCCCTCCCTCTTCCCCTCCACTCCCCTCCCCCTTCCCTCCCTCTACCTCTCCACTCTCCTCCCTCTCCCTTTTTCCTCCCCTTCCTCTCCTCCTCCCCTTCCTCTCCTTCTCCCCTCCCTTTCCATCCCCTATCCCTTTCTTTCCTTTCCATACCCCACCCTCTCCCTTTCCCCTCCCCTCCCTTTCCCACCCCCATCCCCTTCTTTCCTATTCTCTAGCTATATTGCCCAGGCTGGTCTTGAACTACCCACATCAAGGATCCCTTTGCCTTGGCCTCCAGAACACTGGGCTTAATGCATGAGGTACTTGCCCAGTCTCTCCCCTAATTTTTTATTTCTGTACTGTGTTCCCCTCTTTTAAGAAATAGCCCAGCTTTTTATTATATTTTCTATTTGTTGTTTTATTGGTGTTATTTTTAGTTTGTTGTCTTTACCACTGAATTTTTGCAACACAGTAGATGAATAAATGAGCAATTCTTAGCACCGTAACTCATGTTCAAAGGGTCAAAATGGGAGATTAAACATGTTTCTGGAGTTCCTGAATACACACAGAAGCAAGGGGGATATAATTAAGCCTGTCGACATCCTGGTGAGAAAAGAAAACAGAAAAAAATAATACAACCACATTCCTACGTCAACCAGGCCTTGAACGGGTGTTTTTAGGAAGGCTGTCAGGTCCCTAGACACAGATGTGAATCTGGAGTCTGGGAGAGCTCCCTAAACTTCACTGTGCCTCTGTGGGACTCGCAGTGTGGTCGAGATGCCCACCTTTGCCCTGCCCATCCTGCCTGGTTGGGAGGCCCACCTGGCATCCTGTGAGCACTGATTCATGTTGTCATGGGATGGGTCAATGTCAAGCAAGGTGACTGATGAGGATGTCCGTTGGAAATATACTTGAATGGAGAAGGGAAATTTGTTAGGCGCTGTAAGAAATACCCTGAGTGTATTTGGATGGAGGCTTATAAAGGAAAGGGTGGACTCTTTTAGGTGAGTTCTGTATAGGATCTAGAATATTCAAGGTAAGGAGTTTGGATTTTTTATTTTATTTTAGGAAACAGGAAACCATCCCAGGGTTTTGAGGTAGAGAATGATGTGACAACAGCTAGACCAAAGTCCTCGAGGTTATTAGCAGTGGAGGGAGAGCAATCCAAGTGAAGATAAATAATTTTTGGCAAATGAGCCCATCGTTGAAAAATATACTTTATTTTCTCTTTACAATCACCAGCAACAGAATTTTAGGTGTTAAAACAATAACAGAATGGAAGAGGAGAAGGATAAGAAGAGAAAAAAAGGTAAAGTACCTTGGTATTTTTGGAATTCTAGGGCAATGAACTTTAAATGTTGCCCCCCTTTTGATCCTGTTCCTTCCCAGCCCCCCCGCAGTTTTTGGCCGGGGCTGGGTCTGAACCCGTCACCTGTGGCATATGCGGCCGGCGCCCTACTCCTTTGAGCCACAGGTGCTGCCCCCCCACCCTTTTGGTTTTTTCCTTTAAAAGATGGAGAAAAGACTGAGCTAAGTTTCAACTTTGATGCTGTTCTGATTAGGACTGGGAAGCCGTCTAAATATTCTGACCTTTGTGGTTTCACTCAGCAATTTAGAATTTTATCCTCTTTTTATTTTACTTTGTAGAACTTTATATGGATTGCATTAATAGTTATGAGGGCTGCTGTTCAGTCCCTTTACAGCGCAGAGTACTGGTTTAGGGGGGTTCTTCTCACACAGAACAATGTTTTGAATATAGCAATAATTATTACCCTATTTTAGACAAGTCAAGCAGAGCTCTGAATGTTTAAAGACTATCTCTGTGGTCACACAACTAAAAAGTGACAGAATAGGGTTTCAGCCCCTTTCCATCTTTTCTGTGTTACACAGTCAAGATAATGATAATCGCTGAGAATTCCTCCCACTAACTGGAAATTGAATGTTCTATGGGAATTAAAAAATTTAATCCTTATAGAGTCTCTTTGAGATACATTTCTTATTATCCTCATTTTGCAGATGAGGAAACTCCAGCCTAGAAAGATTAAGCAATTTTCGCAGGGTCAGAGGGTTAATAAATGGGGGAATTGGACTTAATTCTGCGTTGTCTACCATCCATTTTTATCACTTAAATATTTTATGTGCCTTTTCCCACTTTTTAAAAATATATTCTTAGTACCCACATGGACATATTTGCCACAATTTATTGAATTCTTTTTGTTATTTGTGTTCTTTTCCCATTTTTAATTGTAGTGCTTTGAGGACCATCTTTCTGCATGAGTCATTACATATGTGATTATTAGGGTAGAATTTTAGGAAGTGTATCAAGTGCATACACAGTTTTTCTTTTTTATTGTTTGGGAATCATTGAGGGTACAAGGAATTAGGTTACACTGATTGCATTTGCTAGGTTAAGTTTCCTTATAATTGTGTCCTGCCCTCAAGAGGTGTGCCATACACCATGACCCCTACAACCCTCTCCTGCCTCCCCTCTCCCCGATTCCTCATCCTCCTACCCCCCCCCCCCGCTTTATATTAGAACATCTACTGCCTTAATATTAGAATTGAGTACGTTGGATTGTTCTGCATCCTTGTGATCATAGCAGTAAGGCTGGAGCACAGGGAGGAATGGGGGTGTGGCGAGAGGTGAAGGCAGAGGGGAAGCTGGGGAGAGCACAGAGAGCTCTTCGTGCCTTCCTAAGGGGCTTGGTCTTTGTATTGAGGACAAGAGGGAGATGGGCTTTTCCTTGCTCAGGCGAACATCTGGGAAGTTGGTTCGGACCATTTGGAGGTTTGGTGCAGGAGTCTCCTACAGTTCTTGTGGCAGGAAACGAAGGTTTGTAGGGAGGCAGTGACTTGGAGAGGGATGACAGAGATGGATGGGATGAGGGCAAGACATGTCAGATTGGTGAGGCTTGGATTGTTGCACCTCCCATAAAAGTGGGAAGAAGAGGAGGAAGCACGGGGTGGAGGCAGGGAGGCCCCACCCAGTTGGAGGCCCCTGTAGGGAAGCCACCTGGAGTGAGGTGCAGTCCCAGGCCTGCCTTGAGCCTGAGAGCCATGACTGCGGGGCTGCTGCCTCCATCCACTGCTTCACCTCCCACAGCTCTTGGGAAGAGGATCTTGCCTTATAAAGATGAAGTCAGACGCAGACTAGGTGTCACTTTGTGTAGTAAAATGCGCCACTCTGCACACTTACTTATTCTGGGGAGAGACTCTATTTTACCGCAGAGAGCAAAAGCAGGTAGGGTAGGGAGCCCGGGGCAGTGTCTGACCCACCGGAGTGGCCTGTGACTTGTAGAGTCTCATTTGTCTCCCAGGAGCTGTAATGGGAGCTGAGGCCCCGACCAAACCGGCTCAGCATTTACAACCTCCGTGCTTTTCCTCTAACCAGGACTCGGAGAGCAGGACACACAACTGTGCGTTCTCACCCACCTTCCCACCGGGGCCCATCTCTGAACCAGGCAGTCTTGCAGGGTGTATGAATGACAACCTGTTTAGGAATGTGCCTCGATTAGGGGCAAGAGGAAAGATGATCTCATTGCACTACTCACCCCATCTGTCTCTTTCTAACGTTATTTTCTTTTATCATCTTCCATACAAGACATTATCATTCTCAGTAACAATGATGTCAGACTATTTAGTTTATTTTGAATGTATCAGGAAGGTGTTTGGAAGGTACTGATTTCTTCGCATTAATTTTTTTTTTTTAAATCTATTTCCAGCCATGTTCTTGTAACCTGCCTGATTATATATCACTGTTTTATTCCTCCGTAGAGGTGAGACTAAGCTTGTTTTAATGGATGTTTTTGAAGATAAGCTAGGTAATGGCGACTCACTCTAATCACCGAAAAGCTGTCTTTGATAACAGCGTAGCAGATACACAAGATGGAAATAACATTTGAATAATTCTTGGCCCCTCTCTCTGTGGGTCTTGAAATAAATGTTCTTGAATTTATACATTCTTGGTCCTTGAGGTATCGTAAAAACATACCCGTACATATATATGAAATGGCGAGAAAGTGTGTATTTATTAATGACCCTTAGGACGAGATCCGTCAAATTAAATCTCATAAAAATCTGTTACAGAAAGTGAGTATGTGGCACTATTTTTTTTCTTTTAGGGTCTACTTATTAATTTTGTCATGTTTAATACGTTGCAGTTGCAAACAAAGGCATAACTGTATGCGTTCATTCCTAATTAATTTATGTAATTGGGTTTTATAAATTTAGGTGTTTAGGAAGCTGTGCGTAGCACAACCCATTTACTGTGTGCTGTAGCCAATAAAAGCAGAATAGAAAGAAATATAGTTTGAAGCTCACTTCAGTGGTAAATATAGATTAGTTGTAAATGATATCTTTGTAATGTTTATTTTAAATTTTGCAGTGCTGCAGATTTTCTGAACAGAACCAATTAATGTTCTTATTTGAAATAATGGCTAGTTAATTGCAATAAATTCTAAGTGCTCTGTCTCTGACAATTAGAAAGTCTCTTAACAGCTTTTGTTCCGTTCCTTCCACATTGCGGAGGGAGCCAAGTAACACTCAGGAAAGAAGAGTCAGGATGGAGGGAATGTGTGTAAAATACAGGTAGTTTTAGTGTTGTCAGTTTCTGTTTTGAATTGTTGTACTGGGATGTGAACGTATTTATTATCTATGAGTGTTTGGGTGTAATTTCTGTTTCATGCCATCCAGGCAGTGAATGAGTTGAAAAATACGAAATGCATTTTCAATTTTTAAAATGGGTTGTAAATTATTATGGGAACATCAAATACAATGGGATAAAAGCAGTAAATTTTAAGTAAGTTCACATTTGTCATCGCGATGTGATGGTGACAGTGCTCCAGAGCTCAACTCGGCAGTGAACCTTCCACTGCAGCCTGAAACAGCCAGCTGGAACATTCCATCAGAAAGGGACTGGGTTTTTAGCCCGCGTCCCCTAATGCCCTCGCCACACAGGGAGAGAGGGCCCTGTCCCTTCCTCATCTAGCCCAAGCAATCTATCGGAAATCATCAGTGCTACACTGAGCCACACAAGACATTAACTGTCACCAAGTCTGCTTTTAAGAACATGTTGAAACATAAGAAATTGTCTCTGGTCCAAAGTGTGACATCGTCTTCCTTGACACACAGCCAGCACCCAGACCTGTTTAAACACTGGACTGTGTACCTTTGAGAAGTCACTTGACTCACAGTATTCCTTTTTTTGTTTTTTTTTGCAGTTTTTGGCCAGGGCTGGGTTTGAACCTGCCACCTCTGGCGTATGGGGCTGGCGCCCTACTCCTTTGCTACAGGCGGCAGCCCCCCCCCACCCCGACTCACAGTATTCTTTGTAAACCTAGTACCTTCCATCCAGAGACAGAGAGCCTATGTGGGGTCAGCTAGGGATACCTTTGGTATGTTTTCTTTTGTGCCTTACAGGTTAAAGGAGAATGTTGGATTTGCTTCTGAAAGTATGGGCTTGCTGTCGTTCAAAAAAAAAAAAATCACCTTGAATAATCATGTATAAATATAAATACTGTATGTGGAGTAAATGTTACAGATTCCATTTATGATGAAATATGTATGTCGTTCCAAGGGTAAGACCTTCATAATTCATTTATAAGTTACATGCCTCCCCTTACATGTAAGTAGCAGAATAGTAAATTGCCATATAGGAAAGTGGCCCAAAAAAAAAAGATAAACTTTTCTCAAACAGCAGAATGCCATTCAGAGATAACTGGGAACAAATATTAAAGAAAAAAAAATCCCACAAAAACCCTGTGTCCTGGAGGAGCTGGGAAAATGACATGCCAGCTGAAGTCCCAGACACAGAGCTTCATCTGCTCTGTCATGTTATGACAGAAATCATTACAAGGGTGATAGGTTTATTTCTAAAGACTTGCTTCCATATTCAAAGTACGTCTGTTCTAGCATTCCTCATTTGGAGCCAGGCCGTGGATCAAGATGAAAGAAAAATTAAATTGTGTATTGAAGAGCCGTTAATTGAGCCGTGTTGTGTTTAACGGGGAAGCATCGGCTGCGGGCAGTCGATCCCGCCGAGGGTTTTTTATGTACTACATCAGGAGACTGTCAGTTTGCTTTGGAGAATGCACACGGAGCTAATGGTAAAGCCTGACAAACTTAGTGGTTGCTGGTCGCTTTGGTAGGCAAGTGTTAATATTTACCTGCAGGTGAAAAAACACAAACACACACACACACGTTTATCGTGGACCTAAACCTGCTTTGTCCCACTGGAGGGCTAGTGACACACTGCTTAGTCACCAAAACCTATTTCCTAAGGAGTCATTTTGGGGCTTGTTTAAAGTTTTTAATGTAAGGGCTTATATAATATCAGATTCCTCTCCCTCCCTTAATCAATGTAAATTCAATTGCATTTCAGAGGGTGGCCGAGTAGTATTTCATCATCCCTAATATCCATTTAAAAATGTTAGGTCTACCCAGTTATAATTCTCAAAAGTAGCCTATCGGTGGTTTAATATGCGATCTCTGTTCTCTAAGGCAGTGTTAATTTCCTTTTGTAGTTAATCTATCCTCCTACCAAATTTAGTGTATTTATAGTTAAAGATCCTGTTAAAAGCTAAGTGATTTAAGTACATCTGGGATAAAATGGCCTTCGCGTTAACTATGAAACAAATTTTCTTTATTTCATTCTCTTCACTGATAAATCCATAGTAACTGGAGGCATTTCTAGAACTGTGGGCAGTTTGAGCCTCTAAAGTTTGATTAAAGATACTTCCGATATTCCTGCTGAGAAGCTAGAGGGCTGAGAGGAATTTATTTTTGGTTCTGGCCCTGGCATGGCTCTGTGGAAGTGGACAGATACCGGGGATTTAATTCTCTTGCTGCCAATGTCCTAAGTCTGGGGTGGGTGTCACCCCTCACAGAGGTGATGGTGGAGCCAGGGAGCCTTCTGATGGCCATTGCACCCGCTCACACGTCCCACGGGGTCTAGAGGCATGGCTTTGACGGGCTCTTTCTATTCCTTTATTCATTTACAAGTTCATTCACCCCTCCTTTTATTTATTTATTCAGCACTGATGTACTGTGGACCTACTATGTGTTGACCACTGGTCTTGACAGGTTCCCAGAGGTGGCTTCGTGAGTGAGATGACAGTTGAGCAGGGGGAGTGCAGCAGAGGGCGCTCGCACCTGTGAACTGCTTTGTAAAGGCCCTGGCAACTAGGCGGCCCTGCAGATGCTGGCACATGCCATCACTGCCACTGCTGGTACTGTGGTGTCAAGGCCCCTGTCAAAAAATGCAGGACAGAACCTCCTTAGAAACTTAGAAGTAGTGGACCAGCTGGACTGTGTGCCTAGAATCAAGGCACTAATTCTATTACTGATACTGTGGAAGGAGGTGTTCACCCTGAGAACGAATGATGAATGTAGAATGGCTGGTGAGGAGGACAGGAACACTGCTGTGCAGTATCCTTATGATTGGGCGGGTCTTTCCAGCAGGGAGAGGGACACAATTGACAGGCATGACAGGAGGGGAGGCAGTTTGACAGAGTGGGAGGGACATGGTTCACATCCAGGCTCTGTCATCAACTGCCCTTCACCTCTCTGAGCTCCATTTCTCATGGACCTTAAGGTAACAGGTGCTGAGTTCCCAGCACATCGTCCTGGGAACTACATTTATCTGGTCACGTGCTTGTATTTCTGTGGTCTGTTTGAGGAAGGTGTGTGTGGGCCCCACAGGTGAGGTCCTCCTCGGAGTGCAGGGCCAAGAGCTTTCTGACTTTGTTCCAGAGATCACTTTCTGGCCTCACCAGTGGCGCTGCCACAAATATTTCTGCTCCGTGCCTCCTAGGCCATCAGCTGTTGTCACAGAAGGAAGGCTCACCACGTAGAGAAGAGTGGCTTGATTTCTTCTTTGAGGGTAGAGATAGATCAATCTAGGTTGGTAGAGAAAGGGGTAACTTTTAAAAGAATAGTAGCTGAGGCCTTCCAAGAGCACCTAGGCCCCAGGGATGGTGGTGACTTGTCAGGAGAAAAATGGAAGAATGACACCTTCTTTCCCTCCATGTGTGGGTTATACTGGAATCTAGAAAGCTCTGTAAAGATCTGTAGGCTGACTGTGATCTAGAAAGCCCTGGAAGGACTTGTAGACTGACTGTGCCTGGATTTGAATTTTGTAGTTGGAATGTGAGTGAGCCCACTAGTAACCTCTTCAAGACGAGGTAGTAAGAAACATTTTCTCATTCTCTGAATCTAAATTAGGTCTGAGAAAAAGACTGTGGATCATGAGAGAAAGGAAACTAAAAGGAGACAGGATTTAGGGTAGACATTGCAGCTTAGAAGGCAAAGGACATGCTGACCTCATGAGAACAAGGTGGGACCCAGAGAGGGAACTTGAACTTGAATCAGTCAGGATGCCCCAGACCGTGCTGCAGCAACAAACAGCCCCAACCTCAGGGGCTCAGCACAGTGAGTCCATCACTCACTTGTGATATCCAGTCAAAGAGAGGGCTTTGTTCTTTAAAGACACTCAGGGACCATCTGTTTCAACATGCCACCATTATTTCTGCAATGGCAGAGAGGGACATGGAAAATCAGTGTCTCGCTCGTGAAGCTTCCACCCAGAAATATTGCCCCCACCCTACCTCCTGCCCAGTTTGCTGGCCATAGCAAGTTCATGGCCATGGCCAACTCTGAAAGGGCAGAGAAGCGCAATCCTGCTGTGTGCCCTAAAGAATCCAAGAACCAGGACAATTGTGAGCAGGCAGCTCTCATAACCGCCACGGTGGCAACAGAATGGCATGTATTTTTAATGTGGCTGAGAAAATAATTGGTCAGATATTGTAGAATTTTTTTCCTTTTTTTTGGAGAGGGTGGAAAAGAGCTTACGGATTAAAAAAGAAATGGCATAGCACCTATATTTTAAACAGAAGGAAAAGATGACATTGGGGACCAGAGACACAGAAATTTCACTTCTGTGCCATGACAAATACCAGGGAGATGTAATTGCAAAATGAAGCTGCGAATGTCTCACCCAGGGAACCAGGTAACAACCTGCTTGGCTTCATAAAGAAGGAATAATATCCAATTAGACTAAGTGTATTCGGTGCCTGAGTGACAAGCCCTGGAGACCTGAGGGCCTCTGGGGCCCCCAGGGCGGTTTTGGGAGGCTGTCTGCAGACCTGTCCGGGGTGTGAGCATGTCAGGCTCTGCCCTGCGCCTCCCTGGGTGGGCTGCCTCAGCTCTGCTGAGCTCTGAAATGAGGGGCAGCCTGTGTTCTGGTGTCTGCCCCTCTCAGCCACTGGGGCAGGAGGCCTTTGCCACTCAGATCACCTTGGCTCCTGCGAGGGGACACCTCAGGCCCTTATCTCAGACTGACCTCCTGGACCCGCAGGTCTCAGGATCTCTGGCCTCATCACTGGTTCCCCCCTCAGAGTCACTGCTATTCCTCTTGGCAGGCTGAGTGACTTCAAGGTCAGACTGAAGGGTTCAAGTTCAAGCTCTGCCAACTCCTACCTGTGCTACCTCTGGCCAAGCACTCAACCTCTTTGAACCTCAGTTTCCGTATCTTCAAAATGTGGTCCGTAATTGTTCCCACCCAGTAGCTTTTGCAAGTGTTCAGATGTCAACATCTGTAAACCTACAAGCCCGGTGTGTGGCACTTTGTGCCCAACCAGCGTCCTCTGCTGTCAGCCCCATTATCAGCACCCCACCCCGTCACCTTCTGAATAACAGTAATCCTTACTGATGAAGCAGGCGGCCCAGCATCTTCCTTTTCTAATACTCATGTCTGAAGACCCTGAGGAAGTTACTAAGCTGGTAAAATCACGGCCAGGTCCTTGTTTCTTTGTGACCTTCACACCTCGCTTTGCTTTACCACGTTTGGTCTCATAGTTTGATTTTACATCTTAGTTTCTTTATGAGCTGCCTTACAGTTGTGAAAAGAAGTTGAACGTCAGGTCAGCGAATAAAGATTATCAAAAAATATTCTCTGTTTAAAAATTTAGAGCTGGCCCGGAACCTGGGAGTCCGGCTTGGTAGGTTTTAGTTCTCTTGCTGTGATGCTATTTGGTACTTAATTATATTCAAACAGCTTAACAGAGATTATTAGTAAGAAGATTGTCTTTGGTGTTTAGGCCGATATGGACTAAACTGCAGTGCTGTGAGACATGGTGGGGTTTGGTAGCAGACACAGGGTATTGCCAGGGAAGGCATGCTTGCAGAGGGAGGGCAAATGCCTTGTGTGCCTGGCTTTGCTCTTTAACCACGAGGTCGCTGGCACATCACTTATGCCCCACAGGTCTGTTTCCACCTTGTAGGTGTGTGGAGTATCTGCTGTGTCTCAGGGGCCAAGCTTCACGCTTTACAAATAGTGACTCATCTTTTCCAACCCTCATCATGATCCTTCAGATGTTGGGTCTATTTTTATTCCCATTTCACAGATAAGCAAACTGAGGCTTTGCAACGCTAAGTGGCTCACGGCTGGACTGCTACTAAGTGGCACCACAGAAACACAAACACATGTCTGGGCAGTGGTCTCTGTCACCAGCCAGGCTGCCTATCTCATCGCAGTAAGTGAAATATGAACAGCTGAAGAATAAAATAACAACAATAGTAAAAGTAATAATAATAAATAGATACATAGATACTTTTTTGGTCTTTGTCATTCCCAGAGCCTGGCTTAATTATTTGAAAGTAAATGAACACTTTGCTCGGACATGTACACATTAGAAAACCAATGGATTGAAGGAAGAGTTAAGCCTGTTGTGTCCAAGTGTGTTAGTTTTTGGCTGCCACTGTAACAAGTTACCGCAAATGTAGCCACTAGACAACAGAGATCTATTTTCTTATAATTCCGTAGGCTAGAAGTCCCCTTAGAGTCTCACAGGGCTGAAATTTAGGTATGGCTGAATTCCTTTCTGGAGGCTCCGGGGAAAATCCACTCTTTTGCTCTTTCCCAGGATTTAGAGGCTGACACACTCCTCTGTTGTGCCCCCCCCCACCCCCCTGTCTCTGCCTGCAAAGCAACAAGGTTGCATCTCTCTCTTTTGCCCTAAGTTCTCTTCCTGGCTTCTTTTTCTATCTTTAAGGACCCTCCTGCTTTTTTATCAGGCCCACCTGGATAATTCAGGGTCCTTCCCCTATTTGATATTCATCGAATTAGGAACCTTAATTTCATCTGCCACCTGAATCCCCCTTTGCCTGGTAATCTAACACATTTACCGTTTCCAGGGATTAGGACTTGGATGTCTTTGGTGGGGGAAGGGCATTGTTCTGCCTGCCTACCTTGTCCTGCATGGGCAGTAAGAAAAATCTGGCCCCTTCCTGCCTGGGTTTGTCCTGACTTCCTGCCTGCATTTCAGGGTGAGTGGAGAGGTGAGATAGCACCCAGCACCACTGGCCAAAGCGAAGGTAGTTAGCTGGACTCCTGCTTCTCAGCTGGTAGAAACCGTGGTTCTGTGGGAAATAAAATGGCTGAAGGTACAAGTAGCCCTTGTGTCAGTGGTGGAAACAGGATAACAAAGGATCCTGCTGCTTCTAAATCCTGCCTGTGTTGAGGTATCTGATCCTGCTGATGAGATTAGAGGTGGGCCAGACTCTCCTGCCAGGGTCTGGGCTTCTGACCTTAACAGAGACCAAAAAAGTTAACGGGGCCTCAGAAGAGAAATCTCCTATTGAAAGTTACTACATGCCAGGTGTCTGGGAAAGTGTTTCACACATGCTGGAGGCGTTAAGATTCATCCATTCACTCAGCAAACAGTTATTTCACCTACCGGGAAAGGGTGTTTAATAAATAAGGGTTCAGGGATAAATAATTCTGTCTGCCGTCGAGGCCGTGGAGACTCATCTTCTGCACAGGTCAGGTTCTGAAGTCAGCAGATACGCTGGCAGCGGAATGGAGTCAAATGACCCTCAAAGATCCTTCCAGACTTCACGCCCTTGGCAACTTAAAGCCAGTGGGGGAACTTGTATGCCCATTTCTTCCTCTCGTTCCAAGAGAAGCAGAAGCCAAGGGTTCCACCCCTGCTCAGCACCCTTGGCTTTTCACCCTCCCTGCCCCTGCCTGCCTTCATGTCCTCGTCCGGTTTGCTGAATGGTTGGCGTGACCCTAAATGGGTGATGGAACCGTGAAGGGCCAGAGCATGTGAGGAGGCCAGGAGGCAGTTTGCTGGCAGGTGTTGTGATTTGACTTACCTGGAAAAAAGGGAGCAAACAGCTCTTTTTCAAATTCTAATGTCAACGGACAGGAAAATAAATACAGTGATAAAGTCACTACATTGATCTAGTCACATGGAGGTTGTAATGTCTTTCCGTAGATTTGTGATGACTAGCGTGGTTTCCACCCTAGAGCAAAATAGAGATGGCATCATCCTTCCCAGCCCAGAACGGCCCTGCCAGTGTGTGCTGTGCAGGGTGGACAGAGCCTGGTGCACGTCCAGGTCCACATGCTGTCGATGGAGACAGTGATTTTTATTCATTAGAACTTTTGAGTCTAATTGTTTTTAAACTGCCACTTTTGTTTGTTAAAGATACAGATGTCCTACCACAGAGGAAAGCAGGGTGAATTTATTGTTGCCATTAGATGCTTCGCCATTTGAAAACTTATCACTTAAATTGGTGAAGTGTCACTTTTATACAACTCGATGTTTGGAAGTCCTTGGCGTCCAGGGCTAAACTCATAGGCAATTTAATGAGATAAAGGAAGTCACGCTAGGCAGCACATCGCAACACACCGTGTGGAACTTTCCAATTCTCTCCTTCAGGGTAGAACAGGTGGAAGGGGGTAGCCTACAAATTGATTCTTGTGTAACTCTTCAGCGGACCAGACTTTAAAAAAAAAAAAAAATTAGTGAATCTGAAGTTGCCCTATGGTGGATCTCTCCTTGGAAGTAGGTTGATAGGTTATTAAGAATCTGAACATAGCTCGTTTCCCTGTTCAGGCCAGTGCATGCTGCCGACCAGTCTCTGGGCAGCAGAGGACAGGTCAGAGGTTACAATTTTCTTATCTGTGGACATTGAGCGATATCTTTGAAATGTAAAATCAAGCTGAGAAAATGCACAGCCCAATAACAACAACAAATCTAATGTAAAGTGACACGAGGAGACTCTCCAAGACGTTTCTCTCTTTAATGTAATGTGACTCTAAATTGATGCGGCCCCACAGTGATTGAAAAATTCTCAGAGCTTGTCTCCCGTGATTACATTTCTGATCTGTACAACTTAATTTCTTCACTCGGCGAGTCTCAGTTTTGCGAATGAATGGTTTTCTTTTGCTTTTACTCTCTTCACTTTCTCTGGGAAGAGAGTTTATCTGGCAACCGGGCAAATAAAGCTCTGGTACCTTGGGGGACAGTGGGAACCCCGTAAAAACAAGATCCAGGAAAACCCACCATAGGATATGTGCCTACAAGTCTCTTCTCTTTCCCCTCCTCTTTTCTTTGTCTTTTCTCTTGTTTTGTGTGTGCTGATGGTTGTGTACATCTGTGAATATACCCAAACCCCTCGGATGGTATACTTTACATGGGCAAAATAGATGTTAACCCAATCTCAGTAAAGCTGTAATCTTTCCTTAGTGAATCACCATCGGTATATTGCTCTGTAAATCATATTTTGATGAATTCAAAATTAATTTTAAGTGGGTCCTCCTTTTGTGAAATGTGAGGTAATACCAAAGTGATGGCAAAGGTTCGATCACGTAGGGCCTTCAATTTCTTTATCCAGTGGTGTCTACAATGGGTTAGGATTTTGTTTGATGTTTCCTTGGGTTGCTGGTGGCACTTTTTGGGCCCCATGTGTGATATCAATGAGTTTTATGTGGTTTAAAGGCCAGTGATGTCATGGATATTGCCACCTCTGCAAAACTAGAGCATTAACTTGTGTCTTTCTGGTTTCAGGCATTTGTGCACGAATCATCTTCCTCTTCAACCTTATTTTCAAACCAAAGTTCGTTGATTCGGTTTTAGTAATAGCTAAAGTGATTAACAAATATATAACAAATATTACTTTGTGTCATGACCGTGTTACTGAAATCTCACTAAGTAATCCCCAAAAGCCTGTTGACTCTACTTTTGTTTTCTCACACATCTCCTAGTGGTATTTTCTTTTCTTTCTTTTTTTTTTTTTTTGAGACGCAGCCTCAAGCTATCCCCTTGGGTAGAGTGCCATGGCATCACAGCTCATAGCAACCTCCAACTCCTGGGCTCAAGCAAGTCTCCTGCCTCCACCTCCAAGTAGCTGGGACCACAGGCGCC
>CAUYQV010093252.1:0-11523 GCA_963574575.1 Galagoides demidoff | reverse complement strand
TGTGGTCCCAGCTACTTGGGAGGCGGAGGCAGGAGACTCGCTTGAGCCCAGGAGTTGGAGGTTGCTATGAGCTGTGATGCCATGGCACTCTACCCAGGGGGATAGCTTGAGGCTCCATCTCAAAAAAAAAAAAAAAAGACTATAATCTTCTTGAGGATAGACTCTATGTTTTAATATTGTATCTCTAGTGACCAGCATGTTGTAGGAATTCATGAAATTTCTACTGAGTGAAAGATCTTCTTTAACAGAATTACAACGAATAAAAACCAGAGTAAGAATCGTGGCTATTTAACTTAAAATTAGAGATCAAGACACTTAACCCTTGGAATGGAAAACAACATTTTTCCTTTTGCTTCCCTGCCGCCCAGCTTTTGCTTAGTTGACATCAGAATCACGCAAAAGTCTAAATTTAACATTATGCTGAGTTATGACTTTATGTGTTGCACAGAAAAGGAAAGTAAAGAAAGATGTGGACGTGGAGAAATGACAAAAGCATTAGGAAAACAAAACGTGAACCTAAAACATCCAGACATGTTTTTTGAAGAAAAGTTCAATAAGAACAATGAGAAATAAATCTTTCTGCCCATCAACTTTGAGCATTGCATATCTACTATATTCAAGTCACAATGATAGGTCACAAGAAATATCTAAAAAATTAGTGGAACACATCATTCTAATATTCCAAAGCTGCATTTCACTTACGGGATGAGTCATAAACTTATGCAAAGTTGTGTTTTGAAAGTTACCATTGTTCTCTTAGTGTCTAGAAATTGTCACGTAAGGTATTAAATGATTGACACAATAAATGTCAAATAAATGAACTGGGATATTCAGAAAGACAAAGCTGGATTATTTGATATTTGTTTAGTGACAAAAGATAAAAATTTAAGAATGTATGATTGATAGATAAATAGAAACATATGAAAGGCCATTGCTAATAATATGTTCAATTTTGAGTCAACAACTATAGTTATCTTATAACTTAAAATGTGTCATTATCCAGAATACTCATTTTTATGAAAAGATGGCACAATTTGAGATGCTAATATACAGTATAATTAAGAGCAATGATTTTAGCTAACTTAAGTCTAGAAACTCAGGAACTTATAAAACTGAATGATAGATCACACAGAGTCTTGAAAACTTATATAAATGACATCTTGCTTAAAAAAAGAGAAAGTGGAATTCAATTGTAAGGTAAGTTAAAATTATTCTATATACATAATTAATTAATCCCATATAATCTTTTACCAATTGTATACCCCAGACTTTCTTTTCAATGTGTTGAATACCAAGTATGCTGAGTCCTGAAGACATAAAAATGGCAGTACAAAAATGTATTTGTGTGACCTTTGAAATCCCTTGCAATAATTTCATTTCATGTTTCTAAAATGAATGTATTTAGTTGGTATTTCAGAAGCACTACTTTATTGAAAGTGTTTGCCTGCATTGATTTTTGTTGCAGAAATTAGATGATTTATCTTTATTGTGTATTAGAGACAAATTGTTAAAACAATTTTAAAAAATAACTACCTCAAGTCTCAATTTACCTCAAGTTACCTCCTTGAAGAGGCCTTCCTTGAGAAGCTCACCTCCATTAATTCCTTCTCTCCTTCAATCACATAAGTGCTTTGGCTGTGTACATATCACTCAATTGTCTTATTTTCCCTTAATATTACTTGATCATTGTCTATTGTGCTATATGAACTCAGGATTCAAGCAAAAGCAAAAGTGTTGTCTTTCTTAATGTCCTTCATAACTTCAGCCCTCAAATCAGTGTCTTTCAAACTTTTTTTTTCTTAGGCCACACTTGAACCTATAGTTAGCCTCTGCACACACTTAAAGTATGTTAATCAAAAAAAAGAGTAAAAAATACTGTTTTGAACTATTTTCAAAAGTAATTTCATTAATGATCTTGAAAAAATTTTGTAGCACACCTAATATCCTCTCATGACCTACCAGTGTGCCGTGACCCACCAGTTGAAAATCACTGCCTCAGACAGTACATATGGAATAATTACTGGTCAGATAATTAAACAAATGAAAATTAAAGAAAGATCACATACTTGGCAAATCATCTCAAAGAATAATTCCTTGCTAGAGGTTGGAGAGAGTATTTAGAACAGTAGCTCTTGTATGGGTAAGAAAAATGATGATTACAATGATAAACTGCTCTATCCACAGAATTTTTTTAGTATCACCATAGATTCTACTGTTGTTGGTATTTTTTTAATTTACTACAAAAGAATGCCGGCATCTGTAGATTCTTCTATGACTGTGTTTGGTACATGCCAGAATATCTTATTTTTCTTTTTCTTATTTTTGTTGTTGTTGTTGTTGTTGTTGTTGTTGCAGTTTGACTGGGACTGGGTTCGAACCCGCCACCCTCAGTATATGATGCCCGCACCCTACAAACTGAGCCCCAGGCGCCGCACAGAATATCTTATTTTTCATGTGGTTGTTTTTGCTTTCTTCATAACTTTCTAGGTTTATGAATTAGTTATTTAAGGCAGACTCAGAGGGTGGAGTAGGGAGGAGATATTTCAATAAAAGTACCATTATAGAAGGTATATAATTGTTCAACCACTATAACCTGATATCATCCATGCAAGAAATGAAAGATACTTATTTTTTTCTCTTATATTTCTGTTAAAGTGAGTGTTTGCGCCTCCCTTTTCAATTCATATGTTTAAGTCCTGACTCCAAAGGTAATGGTATTAAGAGGTTAGAAGATATGGCCTTCAGGAGGTTATTAGGTTGCCAAGGTGGACCCCTCATCAATGGGATTAGTGTTTTGAGAGATCTCTTGTCCTTTCAGTATGAGAATACAACAAAAATATAAACCAGGACTGGGCCTCACTAGACATAAAATCTGCTAGTACATAGATCTTGGACTTCAGAGCCTACGGAAATATAAGAAATAAATTTCTGTGGGACAGTGCCTGTGGCTCAAGGAGTAGGGCACTGGCCCCATATACCAGAGATGGCGGGTTCAAGCCCAGCACTGTCCAATAACTAAAAAAAAGAAAGAAAGAAAGAAAGAAATTTCTGTTACTCGTGAGCCTCCTGGTCTGTGATATTTTGTTATACTAACCTGCATGGACTGAGATCCTTATTATGCCAGGTCTGGGTAGAATATCATCAAGGGATCATCAAACAATTGGTGCTGGTTTCCATGTCCATACCTAAGTCCTGAGACACTTCAGTGTGTAGACAGTTCACAGCATTTCAGAGGATAGTATATTGCCCTACTTGGACTGAGCCACATGACCTGCCCACTGAGCTCCATCGGAATTGTCAGCTTTGGGGAAGTGATTATAAAATCAAAAAATCCTTTTCCTTTAACTATGATTCAAAATTCTTAGGCCAGAAAGTAAAGGAGCAACTACAGTTTTCTGATGAAAATCCTGAAGATACTACCCCCGCCTCAATTTGGCATTCTAAACTTGAACTTATTTTTTGTGATACATCAATTAATCTTCATTTTCTAATTGCTATGAGGCTGTGTCTAGTCAAAATTGTGAGTCTGCAAAGTTGGCTTTGGTGACCTCCAGTAAACATTCCTTCCCCTCCCAGTTGCTGCCCATCTGGCCTTCCCTGGAGAGCCCTCCTCCTTTTTCTTCCCATCCACCTCTATACTCTTATTTTCCCCTGGTTGCTCAGAAATACTCAAAGCTTTATTGTTTTCAATATTTTAAATCCCTTTTTTTGTGTGTGTGAGTTTTCTCACCGTCTTAAGTATATCCATTCTCTGAACTATATAAATACACTGCTACCTGCTACTGAGGGGCTATTCAGTCTCACTGCTACCAGCAGGGTCTTCCTTGGGCTATTTCCTTAACTTATATGTGTTTTATTTTTATTACCTTGGATTGTGAAGGATGAGAATAATTACCACTTTATATAGTTTCTGTAAAGATTAAGGGAGCAAAACATGTTAAAAAATTTAGAAAAGTGGCTGACACCAAGTAAGTACGTAGTCAAATGCAATTCTTGGTGTTAACTACAAAGAAGAATAGACTACAGTCTATATAAAGTCTCTTGGCACTTTATATTTTATTGGGAAACAGACATTATATTTAACTATTGCCACTGCTGATAGAGTAATTTGAAAGTTGTTGTGCCTGTACCTAAAAGGGACTTTAAGTCCAGCAATATCATACGTCCCATTTCTACTGGAATTTATTCATACAATCTGCTAATAATCTCTCTCATTTTAACAGCCAGCTTTCTGAAGACAATGCCTTCGCACCAGAATTTGACATTGAAATGTTAGGATTTTAAAATTGATATATATTTCAGTTAATGATGGTAGTATACTTAAAACTAAAAGCTAATTAGAAAAATTCAGTGAACTGTCCCCCTCTATTTATGAGTGACTGTTGGAATGTGTATAGAGAAGTTCTATTTTTAACATGATCAGACATATACTGATTCGATTAGAACAAATGGCAAAGTTAACAGTCAGGAAAGAGGTTAATGCCCTTCTGAGCCTGTCTCCAAAGTTCAGAACTGATCTATTTTTAAACAATGGATTGTGACGAGCTGTGGGCTGAAAATAGGTACAGATCATGTGTCCCAGTAGAATATAGAACGTCAGTATATTTCATTTTCACAGAACATGAATCGGGCTGAGAGTATAATCTTGTCCTTCTGACCTTTAATTTGTCAAATAGACTGTTAAGCAAGAAAGCAACATTCATGTGCATATTTATTTAGTGTAATTCTGAAACATCTTTTTTAAAGTCCAAACTTGTTGATTTTTAAATATCGTCTAAAAAAGTACTTAGCTAAAATTAGCTAAAATGGCTAGAATCATAGCCTTGTAAAGCTATGCCAGGATCTTATCAATTATCTTATAATCTACAGGTAAAAACTAGAAAAATTACATAAGTGGGCTGGTCATGGTTACAGTGCCAAACAAAGAAATTGGGTCTTTCTCCTTTGGGACAGAGCTTTGTCCATGAATCCCTACATTCTACAAAACAAACAGACAAAAACATTTATTGATTTCTTAATGTGTGCAAGATATTGATCCAGGCATGATGAGGAAGGTAACTTGTAAGATGGTTTCTAGTTTCAAAGGAAGTACTTACAATATGCTTAATAAACAAGAGACACATGGAAAAAAATATAAGAATAAGTAAAATCCATTACTAAAGATATTAGAAATGTAGAAAGTCACGTATGGTTAATTGCCAGAGAAAGACAGACTAAGCCTACTAAAATTGTTGAGAAAGGTATGTGTTTGTCTTGGCCTGGAGTAGACTGGCAAGGCCTCAGAGGCAAGAGTTTACACTCAGTCTGGAAGCACATTTGGCATTTCAGTAGTTAAGAAAGACATAAAATGACATTTCTGGTAAAGAAAATAAGGTAAACAAAAGAAATGTTCTTTCTAAAGTATTTCTTAAATCTGATTTCTATTTAGTTTTTTTTTTTGATCCAAAGGATAATGAAAATGAATCAAAAAATAAAACACTTTTTTCCTACAATTATTTAAGTTACAATTTTGGATATATGCAACCATAACTAAAATATAAACTCATTATCATTATTGTAATAATTATTAATTTTTAAAATCAGGAACACCATGTCTTTTTTCTATAGTTATAATAACCATGAAGATTATCTTAAGTGATCTTGGGGGAAACTAAATAATAGTACTCAAAGTAAAATAATTAACATAATTGGAAACCAAACCCAAGAGCAGCTCTAATTACTGCTAATAAGTCAGTGTGGTCAATGGCATGCGTTAATATAAAGATCAGAAAGACAACTGTGCTTTATAAAGCTTATATTCTTCATCCAGGCTCTACACTGAGCTAAATGTAAATCAAGAATAGATAATACTGTCTCCCAGAGTTTTAAATTAGATCTATTAAAGAATTATATCTGGGATATATAAGTGGTCTAGCTTATACAAAGCAGTCTTTTATTGCTTAATTTACTTCCCCAAATTGAATTGTATAGCTAGAGCTTCACATTGTTAAATTATGCAGATTACTAAGATATTACATATTATTTGATTTGAAAGATTTCCTTGGCAGAATATACAGGAAGATAATGTATGTCAGCTACTGCATTAATGATGATAATGGTGACAGCAATAGTGGTGGTGGTGGTGATGTTGATAATGATATCAGTGATATCAATTTTAAAGCATCTATTTTATGTGGAAAACACCACGTGTTTGAGCAGTAGAGTTTTAAGATTATTGCAATTATCTGATAAATCACTTAGTGTCATTATGCACAGGTGTGTTGAAATAGATAAGTATATAAACAATGTAACCTCAGAGTTCAAAAGTGACAGAAAACTACTAACATAGATCTGAGCTCTCCCAGTTAGACACATAATGCTGATTTAACATATACATATTTATCATTTGAAAGTCAAATATTAAATCTAAAAGGAAAAAATATTATATAATGTCTCTGAAATCTTCTCCATGACTTAAATTTGAGATTAAAAATATGTCCCCTGTTATAGTCTTATACAAGAATTATATACCTGTAATGCTTATTTATCATTGCAAATTAGGGAAAACAAATCTATTTTAATAGAAATCACTAGGATAGTGTCTATTTCCTAGAAAGCTGTGTATTACAAATTATCATGCTTTACCAACACATAAAACACTTAGAAAATTACAATTTGAAATAAATTCTCAATAATATTATTTTTGTAATTATTACTACCCTAGGAACTCTTAAAACTGATGTTCATATATTTAAAAGTTGTTATCTTCTAATGCGAATCCTATACTTCAGTTGACATAAATTTGAGCCATTTATATCTGGTCAATGCCAATGATCATAAGCAGGAAAATCTAAAGAAGGTTAAAAATCACGTCCAAATATTAAGGACCCAATCTAGAAATACAGTAGAACCTAAGTTGACTACCCAAGGGACTGTCAGAAACTGGTCAGCGTATACCTACTCTACTGATATGTACATGTGTGCATGTCCAGTCTATGAACATAGGTTCACTTAATGAGACAGTGAATGTAGTGAGGTGGCCAACTATGGAGGAGGTTCTACTGTACATCTGAAATTGGAATTCTATTATCTAAATCATAGTTTTTAAGGAAAACCAAAGAAGGCCGCATAAAGGAAGCTTTTATGAAAAAAGCTTCATAATAAATTATACACATTAAAAATTCAAGCAACACATGCTTTTGAAAGAGAAAAGTTCCCATCATACAGATTAATCTGAAGAAAAAATATGTTTAAAAATATTTTAAAGTAAATAAGCATACATTAGCAGGGCAGGAAAAGTCAATACCAAAGAAGAATATTCTATTTTTTGCAGAATAATCTACAAATAATTATGTTTAGTAATAAGAATTTAGGCCATAGTTATTTCCCTGAATTTTTTCAAGCCATATGGCATGATAAATTCTTATTTGTCTCTTACAAATTTTAGGTGAGTTATTTACTATAAAACTTAGCTTTTCTTTGTTCTAAGCTGCATTTTAATTTTTTCTAGTAATGTCAAAATAATTTTACATTAAAATACAGGGTTCCACGCATGCATGCACGCGTGTATGTGTATAAAATAATCAGGCTTTTGAGTTTATTTAGTTAAGTTCATTTGTCATAAAAAACATAAGCTTTCATGTGTTTCAAAAACTGTTGATTTATCTGCAGTTCTCTTCCCTATGATTGAGCAAATTCAAATTCTTAAAGAAAACTATGTAAACTCTAGTGCTTAATCACTCCCTTCAAAAATTTATATGTCCTAAATGCAGTGTGACAGTATGGTTTGAACCCTGAAACATAAACGTGGGTGGAAAAACTAATCAAGTGCAAGATCTGACAATTAAGTCTGGAAACTAATCCTAGAAAAGTTACTACATAGCTTATTAGTGAATATCACTACAGCCACGTTCAAAGCACCCTCCTTAGGGTGGGTAGTGATATTCAGCAAGGTGGGATGCAGCATTTTTTCTAAGATGAGTTCATGAACTTAGTTGTCTGACCTCTTATAAAGTACGTCAGGAGTTTAGTTACTAGTAGGATAGCAAGGTTGATTTCTTAATTTGACAAAAGCCCCATAGCAATGTAAGATGTAATCCTTCGAGAAGATTGAATGAGGGGCAGAGAGGAGCACTTTACTACTTTGCCACAGTTTGGTAAATCTAAAATTATATCAAAGAAAATATTTAAAAATTTATCTATGCAACTGGAAAGAGGATGGTCTTACTTAACTTTTCCAACTTATTCTGTGAAATGAAGTTAATAATATCTAGCTTTCATAGTTGTTAAGAAGATTAAATAAGAAAAAATATATATAAGAACTTTATAAAACATAAGTCCCTATATAAATGTAAGTTATTTCTATCGCAGTTCTTACTAACTGACAGATATTTCTGAATTTTGGAGTGTGGTCAAAGATGAAAATTTATGTAATTTTCCCCAAAGCTCTATACTGGAATGCAAGTAGGGTGTTGAATTTTTTAAAAAATATTTAAAGTATTTTTCCATATCTATAATACATAATGTAAATCATTGCGAAAATAATTTATTCTATAATCACTTGTTTTATAAACTTCCCAGCCTTTATCACTTTTGTACGATGATGTGCATTTAAGGTTGGAGATTTCCCTCTGCTAAATCAGAGAGACTGGAAGGGGAATGGAACAAATAATTTGTATCATTGTAATGAGAAAAATCCAGACAATTGTCCTTGTTCTTCATATGTTTTTCCCGACATTATCCAACCACCACTACCGTCAATATTTCTCTGAGTTGCATTATTCTAGGACTTCAAAAATTAATTTTAGGCTAATATTCTGTGATTCCACTTATTTGAAGTTCCAAAAATATGCAAATTCACAGACACAGAAAGCATAATGTAATAGAGGTTGTCCAGGGGTCGAGGGGCGAGGTAAGGGCAGTGCTTAATTAGTGGTTGTAGAGTTTTTGTTTGGGATGATCAGAAAGGTGTTAGGTATAGATAGTGTGGACTGTTACTCATCGTGAAGATACTGATCAATTATATACTCATGACTGCTTAAAACTATAAGTATTATTATATACAGTATATTTACTACAGCTTTTTAAAAATGTATCATAAAATGACATCTGAATGCCCACGAGGCTTCCCAGGCAATATATCAAAGCAAAAATATCCTTCCACCACATCACTAAACATCTTTTTTGAGTTTGTTTCTCCCAAAACTGAAGAACTCAGAATATCTTCACACGTGTCGACTGTGTTGCGACTGCTCAGAGTGACCCTACTTACATTGCTCATATCGCTCCTGCCACAGCTTCACTTTCAGAACAGTAGTACAATAATCATTACCGCCCCCACCTCTGGTTGTCTGTGTTTCCCCTTTCCACACTTTCTACTCTGGTTTGAATATATTAGATGAAAAATTCCAGAAATACATAATTTGTAAGTCTTGAATCGTGTGTCACTCTTGTTCTGAGTAGCATGATGAAAGCTAGCCCAGGATGTGAGTCCTCCCTTTCTCCAGGGGATCCAGCTTTCTAATCTAAGCTCCCGCCTGTCAGTCCCTTTGCAGCCCTCTTGGTTATCAGATCAACTGTCCCTGTATCACAATGCCTGTGTTCAGATCATGCTTATTACGTTGTGATGCTGGCAATTTGGAGATGTCCAAGAGAAGCTGTAAAATGCCTTCTTTCAGTGAAAAGGTGAAAGTTTTTGACTTAATAGGGATAGAAGAAAAGATCGCAAGCTAAGGTTGTTAAGAACGAATCTTGGATACATGTAATTGTGAAAAAGGAAAAAGAAATTCCTATTAGTTTAGCTATTGCAGTTCAAACTGCAAAAGTTAAGACCACAGTGCATAAATGCTTAAGATGGAAAAGACATTAAACTTGTGTGTGGAAGACAAGAACGGAAACGTGTCGTGATGATGACAGTTGGGCGTGGCACTGTCTGCCATTTCACACGTCCACTGAAGCAGGGAATGGTATTTCGGGTGGCAGATCTTCAGAAGGGGCAACTTTATTCGTCTTGTCACACTTTTTCCACTTGCTGTATTAGTTTGTGAAGTGTACCACAACAAAATACCACAAACGAGTGACTAAACAATGCCAATTTTTTTCTCATTGTCCTTGAGACTGAAAGTCTAAGATAAGGTGCTGGCAGATCTAGTTTCTGATTTCTTCTGAGGTCACTCTCCTTGGCTTACAGATGGCAGCCTTGTTGTTGTGTCTGTTCATTTCTGGGGTGTGTGTGTGTGTGACAGAGAGAAAAAGAGAGACAGGTTTTCTCTCTGTCACCCAGGCTAGAGTACAGTTGTGTCATCATGGCCCACTGCAGCCCCCAAGTCCCAGGCTCAGGAGATCCTCCTGCCTCAGCCTCCTGTGTAGCTAGGACCACAGGTATATACCATCATGCCCTACTAATCATTATTAATTAATTTATTTATTTATTTAGTGGAGATGGGATCTCACTGTATTACCTAGACTGGATTCAAACTCCTGGTCTCAATTGATCCCCCCACCCCAGCCTCCCAAAGTCCTATATCTTTTTTGTGTCCAAATTTTCACTTCTTATAAGGACACTAGTCGGATTGGATTAGGTTCTATCCTAATGATTTTTTAACTTAATCACTCCTTGAAAGACCTTACCTCTAAATACAGTTACAGTTGCATTCTGAGGTACAGAGACGTCACCATATGAACTTCCTGGAGACACAGCCCATGACCATTGCCAATACATGTAAGGCTCATTCAGAACCTTAGTAATGTGAGATATAAATGTTTATTTTAGTGTCTCTGCCTGGTTTTAGGGCCTGGCCTGCTTCCCTTCGGTCCTTATGTAGAACAACATATACTGCACATACTGTTATGTACATATATTTCTATTGCTGATCTATTAATGATAAAAATGAATAGTAGTGGATTGTATTATAAAATTCCAAATACACATTTTTTACCAAATTCTCCAAATAACCTTCCCCCACAATTAAGACTTCAAAATCGGCCTACTGTTTAGTGGTCCTGTTTTAATGATATGTATATATTTTTTAATTCAGCATACTTCTGGACATCCGTTTGCTATATTTTCCAGTTCAAGGCAATCTGCTTTTACCATGTCAAATGGGTTTAATTCCTGTTATGCAGATTATTCTCACACCTTGCTATAGACAACTGGAATTAAATTGTGTTAGAGCTTCCCTGAAACAAATTACCATATTTGGGTGTCTGATAATACACAGAGCAGAGATACAAATCCTAAGAATGCTCTCCTTGTCAATATACAATACCTCAAAGTAGAATTTTATGTTTATTACTTTTGGCTCTGGGGTGTTTTTGGTCTGTTTTTACCCTTTTGTCCTTCCTTTGTGGGCCACTGTGAGAGAACAGGAAGGGAGTTTCGTACCCTCTGCTGTTACCCTGCGTAGTGCCTTAATGGAGCAATATGTTCTCGTGTTCTAACAAAGCAGTGGGACTCTGCTGAGACTAAATTAATTTAAAATTTCATTTGCATTCATGTTGTAAAGTTTAAATGTGATTAAGCACCTCAAAACCAAATTAGATACA
>CAUYQV010093249.1:0-13322 GCA_963574575.1 Galagoides demidoff | reverse complement strand
ATCTGCTGCTTCATCTGCTGCTCCAGCTTCAGTTCCAGCTCAGGCTCCCAAAGGTGCCCAGGCCCCCACAAAGGCTCCAGAGTAGAGGCATCTGTCTGCCATGAGGACAAAAGGACTGGTGTGACCTCTAGGCTGCTGTCTGTATGGGGCTGGGGTCCTCCTGTGCTATTTGTACAAATAAACCTGAGGCAGGGAAAAAAAAACGTTTTTAAGCATAGGAATCCAAATATTGCAGTCAGTTTTAAAATTCGAACCTGCTGGCATGGTGAAAGATAGATTAGCTGGTAGGGAAAGTGAACGTAGCAAGAAAAGTAGGCCAAAGAGTATAAACTAGTGAAACAACAATGAGATTGAAAAGAGGGTTAGGGACTGGGTATTGGAGATTAAGGGAGCAAGGGGAATTCTCATTTTCATATTTCAAAAACAAAAATATTGTATTAGTTTTCTGGACTGTTTAAGAAATTACCACAAATATAGCAGCTTAATCAACACATTAATTATTTCAAAATTTCTGTGATTCATGATTGTAGACACAGGTTGGCCAGGGCCTGTGCAAAGCTTCATTCAAGGTATTAACCAGGGCTGGGTTCTCGTTGGAGACAGAACCAGCTTTCAAGCTCCTTAGGTTGTTAGTAGAATTCATCTCCTTTGATTGCAGGACTGAGGTCTCCAGCTCCTCGCAGGCTGCAGGCTGGGCACAGCTCTCAGCCCCTAGAGGCCACTTGCAGATCGCATGGCCTCTCACGAGCTAGCGAACATCTTCAGAGCCAGCTAGGGAGAAAGTCTATAGCACCAGTCAACTAACAAAACATGAAAATTATGTATTCACAGGATTAATATCCCATCACCTTTGTCATAGTCTTTTAGTTAAAAGCAAGCCACAAGTCCCACACACACAATGGGGAGGTGATTATACAAAACAGTGACTAGCACAAGGTCAGTGTCATTGGAGTCACCTTAAAGCAGGGTGAGAACCTTTCATGTTGGAAGGCTGCATTAATTTATTTTTTATTTTATTATTATTATATTTTTAGTTTATTTTTTTGAGACAGAGTCTCACTATGTCATCCTGGGTAGAGTGCCATGGCGTCACAGCTCACAGCAACCTCCAGCTCTTGGGCTTCAGTGATTCTTTTGCCTCAGCCTCCCAAGTAGCTGGGACTACAGGCGCCCACCACAACACCCAGCTATTTTTTTGTTGCCATTGTCCTTGTTGTTTAGCAGGCCCAGGCTGGGTTTGAACTCACCACCCTTGTGGTATGTGACTGGTGCTGTAACCACTGTGCTATGGGCGTTGAGCCAGAAAGGCTGCATTAATTTAGCTGTAATCAAATAAATTTACATTCAATTAGATACACTTAAAAATGTTCATTATTCTATAAAAATCTAATTACTGTGTACTTAATTTCAAAAAATGAAAACTATGTATTTTAAAGTTGACGTTTAATGACTTTGTTGTGTCTACTTGTTGTTGGAAAACATTCCAATGTTTGGTTGCAGCACGGGGGTCTGCACTTTCAGTTGATCTTCTAGATGGGCATTGGTCATTTGTGACCTTAAGGGCGTCTTGATTTGGGTTAGGTGGGAGAATGTAGATTTACAGCAATCGGTGATTTAAAAGCATTTTTTAGGCCTGTTGCCAAAGGTGTGGTATTATTCTGCATTTTTCCATATTTCATTGAACTGTTCTTAGCATCAAACAATGACTTTAGAATGTCATCTACTGAGAGCTCCATCAATTCCATCTATAGTTCTTTAGGTGACTTGGTGGAATCAAGGAGGTGAGGCTGAAATCTAATCTGAGTATGATATTATGATCTCAGAGTCAGTGAACCTTTCATTGTAGTCTCCAATTGATAGGTCTGTAACAGCTGCCTGTTCTTCATCTGATTTGCATATGTCATCTTGCTCATCATTGACCTTTGCTTACTGGAGCAGATGTTCGTCTGAAATTACCTTTCAAAGAAGTGTTCTGAAAAAAGAGTTTTCTTTTCAAAATGCTTGGATTTTTTGCCACATATAGTAAATAGACTTAGTTTTATCTTGCAAAGGAATATTCAAATATTTTTGATTTGGTAGGATATCACACAGAAATGTTGCATTCCTATAGAAATCTTTCAGTAGTTCACATTGCTAATTCTGTTCTTCATAAAATGGTAACTACCTGTTCTTGCAGAGAGAAAATTTTGTCTAACACCTTTCCCTGCAATAGCTGATGCATTTAAGAATTATATGTCAAATCCATAGTGACTCCCACGTGGTTCACTGGGTGTTACATTTGCACAAATATTATCGTTAACAATACTTGTAAATTGTTGCCGAGTATCACTTAAAATAGTAGGGTTAGCACAGAGATTTTGCTGATAGAAGATACGATGAAAAGAAATGAGAGCGTCTGGATCTGTTACTGTTTTTTTTAATCTGCGCAATAACCCTTCATATTTTCCTGTCTTGAAACATGCACCATCTGTACATACTTTCATTGAATTTACCCAATTCAGTCCAACTTCATGACATTTATCTTGTAAGTTGTTGAAGATATCTATTCCCTGAGTTCTATACACAAGAGTGTCGGAAGTGAGTAACTCTTTGTAGCAAGGAAAATCTTCTGCTAAGACGCATTGTAGTATAAAACAGAATCAGGAGTATCAGTTGATTCATCCAAAGTGACCGAATAATATATATTTTCCTTTTGAAGTATTACATGAAGTTGTTAAGTTGAAGGCTGATCAGTTAACAGTTGTCCTTGAAAAAGGCAGTTGCTTGTACTTTGAAATGTTATCGGCATCTAAGCTTCCTACAACTTAAGATAATGCATTCTCTCACAATTTTTACATCACTGAATGTCTTCCCCTTTTCTCCAAGTATGTATGTGTGTGTGTGTATAAAAGCTACTTTTTAAGTTGCTTTAGGGGTGTTATTTCCAGGTCTGTTGCTGCTTGAAAGAATTGTCTTTGCTTTTGCCTTTCATCTTTTAATTTCTGCAATATAACTTTCTATGCCTCTCACCCTGTAATTTAAAATATTTGTGGTCCTTGCGAGTGTTAGAATGCTGATGAGCATTAAATTTCTTTAATGTCAATATTAAAATATGACAAAGCAAGCAAAACAGATTATCTTTAACTGAAAAAAGATAATATTGCAATGTCCAATTCTTATTAAAAAATCTGTTTTCTTCTTTCAGCGTTCTGTTGCTCTTTTTCAACATGATGGACTGTTAAGCAGGCAGAATTAAAAAATCCTGTCAAGCTGTGCAACCATTCATAAATTCTGCTTCAAACAGAAACACAATGCACCATTGTCAAAAGCTGGTAACAGACTGATGTACAAGACCCCCGTAAACTCTCTCCAAACAGCTTCGTGCTGTGGTGGCACCCGTCAGGCAGGGGAGCTTAGGACTAAGTCATGATCGTTGCAGCTGTCACTTTAACCCTCATGGCTTGCTGGTGTTCTAATCCTGCCCACTCAGTCTGGGAGGATTATTTCACTGAAACTTACTTTATTCTTTGGTATTTAAAATATGTTCATTTTAAAATTAAAATATAAAAGACAAAAATATGTTAATAAAAATAAAGGATTTATTCTGTAAAATTTGGATTCAATCAAAAGGCCACACTTAAGGACCTAGAGGCCACATGTGGCCTAAGTCCACAGGTTTTCCCACGCCCAGCTTAGAGCATGTCCGTTGTGGCCCTTTTAAGCCTCTTAGTATGTAAAGCAAAGTCATCCAAGTGTAGATCTTGGCATCAGGCTTGGCTGTGTTTGAATCCTGACTCATGATCCTCTGGCCCTTTGTGCACTAAAACTTGGTTTCCTTTTCTGTAAGTGGGGATGAAGATCTACATCTTATGGTGTGGGTGGTCAGAACAAAATGAGAGAATGCACTAAGCACTCCGGTCAGTGCACGGAAACAGGAAAATGCTAAATATTGCTCGTGTAAATGATCACATCTGACTCTCAGCCACCATGAGGAATAACTAATTTAAAAGTTGATTTTCAATTAAATGATTTGCCCACATTACATAAGTTTTTGCTCTTGATTCAGGGTTTGAAACGTAATCTAATCAAATTTGCATGTCAGTGTAAGCATGAATTTACATGCATATGTATAAAAATCATGGGACTTGAGAAAGGAGTGGTTTTTTTCTTAGATCAATTTCTCCCCTTTTTACAGATGAGGAAATTACAAACAGAAAATTTACTCAAATTGCCCCAAATGACATACTGCTTAGTGGTTAAGGCAGAACCAGAGCAGTGGTCTCCACTCAAATAACTGCTGCTTCTACCATATTTAGCTAGGTGACATACTTTCTAAATGTCATAATAGAAATTTTTTTCACTCCGTTTTATAGACTGGAAGCTCCTTTCTCAATGTGACAGCTGCCTTTTTTTTTCTTTTTTTTAGACAGAGTCTCCCTCTGTCGCCCTAAGTAGAGTACCATGGCATCCTATCTCACAGCAGCCTCAAACTCTGGATTCCAGTGATCTGCTTGCCTCAGTCTCCAGAGTAGATGAGACTATAGGCATGCTCCACAATGCCCAGCTAGCTTTTCTTTCTATTTTTTAGTAGAGACAGGGTGTCACTCTTGCTCAGGCTGTCCATCTGCCTTGAACTGCCAGAGTGCTAAGATTACAGGTGTGAGCCACTGCACCAGGCCAGACAGCTGCTTTTTTTGAATGTCAAGAAATAGATAATATAGAAAAGTTCAAGGCCTAAGGCCTAAAGTAAGAATTTGCAAATCTCAAGTGACAAAACTCAGTCTTTCTAAAATACATGTGTGCTGTATGAAATGTGATTGGCTACCTTAAATTTAAATTAGCTACATATATGTATACATATAATCTGTGTTTATTGCCTCTCTATATTTTATTTGAACAGATGTCTAAAGGTTCCCCAATGATAGTAATGGAAAGAATACATAATTAGCATATAATCTTGTTGCAACCATGTTAGAGCAATGTTTCTTGTACGTTTTAATCCATTAGAGGTAGGAAAGAAGGTTTTATTATGTTGGTTTTATTTAATATCATTTATCACTTCCATCTTTTGCTAGGTCCTTGGGGGAGGAGAAAGGGTCACCAAATCACCAGTAATCTTCCCACCCAGAGATAGCTTCTCTAAACATGTTCATAACCTTCTATATTTTTCCACACATGTAGTTTTTAATAAAAGTGATATACTATAATACTTTTTAAAAATCATAATTACAGAAGCAGTTGGTTGTCATGGTAGGAAGAAACTAAAGGAATACCAAGGGCTTGAAATTGAAAACTAAAAGACTTCCCTTGTCCTCTGACTTCCCCCCAACACACACACACCACCAACCCCAGCCCTACTCAATAGAGCCAGCCACTCAGTGGTTCCTGAGCCTGTTCTGGTAATTAATTAACATTATGTGGTAGATAGAACGTGTGTAAAATTTTTTAACTCTTAATTTTAGATTTATGAGCTTCAGACAATATCTGTTGACTATTTGCTACAAAATATGAAGAAATAATTTATCAATCTGTGATAAATTTTGTGTCTCTTCACACATTCCAATTTTTAAAACTGTTTTTACCTTGCAAAAATCTCTGATGTTTGTAATGCTACAGTTATCTCTTGTGTTTTTTCATAGGCTAGTTTAAAAATGGAAGAATCCAATAATCAGCATTTACATTATTGTCATTATATATGTTACCTGTACATTCTCTAGAACTACATATGTGAGTATCATTCTAAGATATTACATTTTGTTGATCAAAGGAGATTCTTCTAAGCATCCCAGCCTAAAACTCTTAATTTCTTTTTACCTGTTTTCACTTCCTCTATTTCAACAGCTGCTATTCCTTATATATAACTCATGTTATTCTCTTTCTTGAATACCATTTTCTTTGGGGTCGGTCTCCTAGTACTTTTCTTGGATAAAGTTCATAGTGACAAAAATTTTGAGTTCTAGAAAACCTAAAATAGCTTTATTTTATCTTCATATGTGTTTTGAAAGTTTAAGTGAGTGTAAACATCCAGATTTTAAATGTAAAGACATGGCCCCCATAATCTTCTAGTACTGCATTTATTGTAGGTGAAAAGTGATACAAGTGTGGTTATCATCCCTTTCTTAGTCTTTTGTTCCTCTGAAGTGTTTTGGTTTTTTTTCCTCTTGTCATTGTAAAATCTTCACCATGATATTTAGAGACGGGTTTTACAAATCGTCTTCAGCACTTTGTGAACCTTCCCATTTGGAGCTGCACGCCTTATTTCGATGGGGGGAGGGGTGTGTTTCCTTCAGTTATTTCATGATCCTCATTGTTTCTCTCTTCTGCATTTTCTAGTAAACAGATTTTGAACTGCCAGGACCTCTATGTTTTACAACTCTTTCTGTGCACTTTGCGTTTCTTGATCTTTCTGTTTACTGTTCTCAGAGATTTCTTTGAATTTATCTTCCAGGTTAAAAACTTAGTCCTCTAAAGCATCTAATTTTAATTTCACCTATACAGTGAATGTTTTCAAATTTTTAATTTCCAAGGCTTTTGTTTTCCAGTTGGCCCTTTTTGATAAACTGTTCTTGTTTTAAGCATGTAATGTTCTTAATCTCTCATAGGACACCAATGGAGGTTTTGTTTTCATTATTTTCAGTGAATTGTATTTTTATCCATTTACTCTATACTAAGTGTTGGTTTTTCTCAATCTTTCCCTTTCATTGCGTCATTTTTTTTTCTTACGCGTCCTCAATTTTTTTTTAAAATCTGGATGCTGTCCATGAATCTGACTGGAGCACTCCTTAAGTATAGTCACAGGCGTGAACTTCCCCAGTAGTCGCGTGGGTCTCTTTCCCTAACAGACTCCTCCACTGAATTTGAGTACTTTCTGGTGACCTAGATTTTTTCACATATAATTATGTTGCCACCATTTTCCAATGCCCCACATTCTAACGTGCCAGTTTTACTGGTTGTGTGGTTTTTCACCATAGTGTTATTTACTCTTTCTCTTACTGTTGAGTGTTTGATTTTTTTTTAGCTTGTCATTAAATAACATTGTGAAGGACATTCCTATGTATAGTTATATGTAATATCCCTGACAATTTTCATAATGTTAATTCCTAGAGTAAAATTTATAGGTCATTAAAGACTTCTGGTAGACATTGCTACATTGTCTTGTGGAGGATTGTTAGCAGTTCTTGGTCTCACATAAAAAATTGGCCTTTACCCCTCTCCTCTTGACAGTAGTAGTAACCTTTAATCTTCACTGAATGGTATATATGACATAGGAGTTCATTCCCATTTGAATTTGCATATTTGAACATTTTCATGAGTTTGTTTTTTTGGATTGACTTTTTGCGGCTCTTTATTTTGGGAATATTAACCTTTTTGTTATAAGCGTTGCAAGTTTTTTCTCAGTTTGTGGTTTTCTTTTAACTTTTTTATTATCTGTCTTATATATATGTATATGTGTGTTATCTGCCTGAAAGTAACTTCCTCAGGAACATCTTACAATTCCCGAAATTCTTGAGACTTTACTCTGTTTCTTTACTGCTTCTAAAAAGTACTTAAGTGTAATACTTAAATTACTATATTAAAATTTTATCAAATATTTGCTTATTATTCTAATTCTTAAAAATTAAAGATCCCCCAAAAATATTTACCTCATCAGATTCTTGTATTATCAACCAGGGATATTTTTTTTTCTAGTTTATATCCTGTCAGGAATAAAGGGAAATAATGGTACATGGAGATCCAACATTATAATTCTGAAGACTATAGGATGGTTTCAGAAATAGAAATATTTTATTGAGGGCAGGGGAATGTTAGTAAACATTGAAAATTGAGGTAAATAACAGTATTCGAACTCTGAAAAAAGGTAGCCAGAATATCCCTAAGTTAGTAGCATTTCAGAAATTATATTTTGGATTTATTGATTTTTTTTCAATGGATAAAATTGACTTCACTTTAAGTAAAACTTATTAACTCAATCATAGATGTAGTTAATTTCAGTTTCTCAATGGCACTGGTTACTAGAGCAGTTCTAAGGCTCTGCTTATCTGTGGACTTGACGCTTCATCTCCTCTGCCTTTATACAGCTTCAGCCACACGAGTTAAGGCTTATTTGTTTTCACCGTAAATTTCTCCAGAAATGTAATGTACATTGTGGTGCTATAGATCAAATGTGAAGTATGTGCTCCACTTTGTAAGCTATTGTAGCAAAACTAAATTGATGAAGGGATTTTGTTGAGAAAATGCCAGTATCCACAAAGCTAACTAGTGGGTCAAAAACCTGAACTCTTGAGTTTTGCAATTATTAATAACTGCATATTAAGTTAGTATCATGAGTATTTTTTCTTTTTTTTAGGTTCCTTTTGCACTAAATAGGTGTTGTCTCAAATGTGTTCTTTAGGACATTACTGCTATGAGGTGCTCTGGAAGCAATTTTGGGGTTCATGGTTAAATCAGTTAAATAAAAGCTATGTACTAGGCTGGGCATGGTGGCTCATCCTAGCACTCTGGGAGGCCAAGATGGATGGATTGCAGGAGCTCAGGAGTCTGAGACCAGTCTGAGCAAGAGTGAGACTCTGTCTCTTTAAAAAAAAAAAAAAAAGGCGTCACTGTGGCAGGCGCTTGTAGTCCTAGGTATTCAGGAGGCTGAGGCAGAAGGATAACTTGAGCCCAGGAGTTTGAGGTTGCTGTGAGCTATGATGCCATAGCACTCTACCCAGGGCAACAGGGAGATTCTGTCTCAAAAAATCAATCAATCAGAGTTATGTACTAGAATCTTCTCTATGAAGTGTACAGTGTGTAATCTAATCCTGCAGATTCTGAGAAGTCTTAGACTTATAGGAAAGAAATCCTTAAATCTTCAGACCCACTTCTTAACATCTCTAGGAACTGTGTTTCATAAAATCCACTTTGGGAACCTACAACCTCTGTTAGCTGCTGTCCAAGGTTGTAGACATCTACATGTACAATTCTAGTTCCAGTAAAAAGTTTTATATAAATAAGTTACTAAATAGTTTTTACATGGTACTTTAATTATCATAATATCAGTATGAAATCTTAAGGAAATACAGAAAAAAAAACCCCTAACCTTTAATTACACAGTTTTCTAGCTCTGTACTCACACTATTTTAAACACAGCAGCACAGAGAATTACTATTTTGTTCTATAAATACCAAAACTTTGGTTTGGAATTAGTTGGTCAGAAAGGCAGGGTCAAAAGTTTGCCCCCTTTTCTGGGGTTCTTCTGTCCAGTACCTCAGATTCTTTTTTTTTTTTTTTATTGAATAGTGACTGTGTACATTAATGCACTTTTGGGGTACAGTTTGGTGTTTTCACAAATAATGTGAAACACTTCCATCAAACTGGTTAACGTAGCCTTCACGTAATTTTCTTAGTTATTGTGTTAAAAACGTTCATATTCTACTCATAGAAAGATTCATTTGTACCCTTGTAAGATGAACCACAGAAGTGAACCCTCGAATCCCCCTCCCTCCACCCATTCTCCCCTTCCTCCCCCTTCCCCATATCCTTAGGTTGTTATTAGGTTATAGCTTTCATATAAAAGGTATAAATTAGTTTCATAATAGGGGTGTGTACATTTCTTCCGAGCAAAGTATCAGAAGAATGGAGGAAAAATTATCCAAAGTACCTCAGATTCTATCCAGCATGTTCTTACAAGGCACGCTTTAAGGTCAGGCACTCTTTATACTCAGCATATGTTTTCTTTTCTTTAATATAATTTTAGCTATGGTTGATTCAAAATACCTAGATCCCTGGGGATCTTTTATATTCGTTGTTCATAAAATAAGGTTTGACTTCCTAATTAGAAAGCTCAGAGGAACATCTTGGTGTTTTCATCTTGTTTGTAGGATGGGTGCTGCAGACAACATATATAAAGGACGGAGTACATTTATGGAAGAACTGAGTGACACAGCAGAAATAATCAGAAGAGCAACATCCCAGTCCTTGGTAATTTTGGATGAACTGGGAAGAGGGACAAGTACCCATGATGGAATCGCCATCGCCTATGCTACCCTTGAGTATTTTATTACAGATGTAAGTATGCTCTGTAACTTTTCAAAAAATAAATTTTAAATTGACAAATCACAATTGTATGCATTTATGGGGCACAATGTGATGTTTAAATGTGTGTAAATTATATAGAATGATTGGCTCAGCGCCTGTGGCTCAATCGGCTAAGGCGCCAGCCACATACACCTAAGGTGGCGGGTTCGAATCCCCAGCCTGGGCCCACCAAACAACAATGATGGCTGCAACCAAAAAATGGCCGGGCACCTGTGGGCCCAGCTACTTGGGAGGCGGAGGCAGGAGACTCGCTTGAACCCAGGAGTTGGAGGTTGCTATGAGCTGTGATGCCACAGCACTCTACCCAGGGGGATAGCTTGAGGCTCCGTCTCAAAAAAAAAAAAATTATATAGAATGATTAATTCAAACTAATTAACATGTCCATCACCTCATTTTTTGTGGTGAGACACTTGAAATTTATTCTTATTGTTAAACATATGTTATTAGTGACTATGGTCATAGTACCTTTATGCAGTCCTTACATGCCTTTTTGTGTATGGATGGTACATACTATAAAATTACTTTCCTGATCTCAGTCTCTAAATACTCAAAATTATCTTCATTATAATTGGCCCTAACCCTGAAATTGATTGTTAGAATACTATACACAGAATTCAGATTAACCCTAAATAATGGTTGTAGTTTTTTTTTTTTTTTTTTTGTCTGAGTCAAAAATAAATCTAGTTGTATGAGAAAGGCATCCCTGCCAATATTTGCACTTAGAACTGTATCTTATTATCCTTGGTGAATTCTGTATAAAGATAAAGGATTATCCACCTGCCACCAGATTCCTTGAGGGAAGACAATGAGATGCCATTTCTACTCTGAAACATTTTCTTCACTGACATTCTAAAAGATCTCAAGATAAGACCTTTGGTCTCATCTCTGCACCACCACACTTTGCTAACTTTTTTACTTTTTATAGAGACAGGGCCTGCTATATTGCTTAGGCGGGTCTTGAACTCCTGGCCTCTGGCAATCCTCCTGCCTCAGCTGGGGATTTTGTTCTTTCTTTTGTCTTGGAAGTGAAGACCCAAGAGATGCTCAGGTTTTGTTTGACATTTATTTAGATTACATAGATAATGATGGCATTTCCTTCTTTAAAATGAATTTAAATTTATTCACAAAAAAACATAGTTCAGGAACTTTCTTCAGTCATTCTAGAAGCTATGTAAGAAAGCAGCTGACTAGTGTCCTGCAACCTTACTAGAGTGCACTAGTTTTTGGTGTATGTATGAGTTTTTTCTGATTTTCCACATAGGCGGTCATGTCATCTCTGAACAGAGTATTCCAATAGCTAGCACTTCCAGTATAGTGTTGAAAAGAAGTGGTGAGAGGGGTTATCCTGGCCTTGTTTCTGATCTTAGTAGGAAAGCTTTGAGTTTCTTACTACAAAGTAGCCATAGACTTATAGATATTCCTTACCAAGTTAAGGAAGTTCTCTATTTCTAGTTTACTGAGAATTTTTATGGGTGTTAGATTTAGTCAAATACTTTCTATGTGTCTGTTGATATGGTCATGTGATTTTTCTTTTTTAGCCTTTTGGTGTAATGGGTTACATTAATTGATTTTCTTTTTTTAAATTTTTTTCTTTTTTATTGTTTAGGATTCATTGAGAGTGCAAAAAATTAATTTATACTGATTGCACTTGTTAGGTTAAGTCCCTCTTATAATTGTGTCTGGTCCCAAGAGGTGTGCCATACACCATGACCCCCCCTCTCCCTGATCTCTCATTCCCCTACTCCCACCTTGTATTAGATCATATACTGCCTTCATATTAGAATTAAGTACATTGGATTCTTGTTTCTCCATTCTTGTGATACTTTGCTAAGAAGATATAAAATTAACGTATAAACAATTACATGTTCATAAGAACAATAAAAACACTATTATAGTCCAGTTTGGGGATAGAAGGAAGCAGGAAGGCGGAGAGGGGAGGACATATGGCAGAAGGTGGGAGGGCATGAGGCGCGATCTCACCTAATGTGCACATTGTGAGGGTGTATAACATGCCCCCTGGGTGAGGGGCTCTTCTACAAATGGGACTTTACCCTGGAAGTAAGAACAATGTAAATTAAATATTGTACCCACATATTAATTTGAATAAAGTTTAAAAAAAAAAAGAATGTGTTCTGCCTTCATCCCAGTTAATACAAAAGATGTAAAGTCCCCATCTTTTTTAATGGCTGAATAGTATTCCATGGTATACATATACCACAACTTGTTTATCCATTACTGGATTGGTGGGCATTTAGGCTGTTTCCACATTTTGGCAATTGTAACTAGAGCTGCAATAAAGTCTAATGCAAATGTCCTTATGATAAAAGGATTTTTTTTTCTTCTGGATAGGTGCCTGGTAGGATCAAATGGGAGGTCTAATTTGAGTTATTTGAGGATTTTCCATACTTCCTTTCAAAAAGGCTGTATGAATTTGCAGTCCTACCAGTAATGTAAAACTGTTCCCTTCTCTCCACATCCACAGCTTTGAGACTTTGTGATGTGGGCTATTCTCACTGGGGTTAGGTGATATCTCAGAGTGGTTTTGATTTGCATTTCCCTGATGATCAGGGACAATGAGCATTTTTTTCAAATGTTTGTTAGCCGTTCATCTGTCTTCATCAGAGAAGATTGTGTTCATATCTCTTCCGCAGTGGTAGATGGGATTGTTTATTCTTTTTTTGTTGATTAATTAGAGTTCTCTATAGATGCTAGTTTTCAACTCTGTGTCAGATTCATGCCCTATAAATATCTTTTCCCATTCTGAAGATTGTCTTTTGCTTTACTTATTTTGTCCTTAGCTGTGCAGAAGCTTTTCAGGTTAAGTCCCATTTGTTAATTTTCGCTGTTAGAATGGCTGCTGAAGTCCTTGTCATAAAATCTTTCCCTAGTCCAACATCATCAAGAGTTTTCTTCACACTTTCTTCTAAGATTTTCATCATTTTGGGTATTAGATATAAGTCTTTTATCCATCCTGAGTCAATTTTTTGTAAGTGATGAAAGGTGTGGGTCAAGTTTTAGTCTTTTACTTGTGATTATCCAGTTCTCTCACACTATTTATTGAATAGGGTTTTTTCCCCCCAGTGTATGCTTTTGTTTGGTTTATCACAGATCAGATGACATTTTGGTTTTGGTTTTCTATTCTGTTCCATATGTCTGTGTCTCTATTTTTGTGCCAGTACCATGCTGTTTTAATTACTGTGGACTTGTAATATAGCCTGGAGTCTGGTTAGGGTGATGCCTCCAACTTTGTTTTTATTACTAAGAAT